>VXAL01005940.1:2395-21324 GCA_013399475.1 Chauna torquata | reverse complement strand
CAGGGCCCCGCCAGGAGCCGCGGGGCGGGACGAGGCGGCTTGGCCCGCCTCGGCGCCCGGCTGCCCGCAGCCGCCCGGCGTGAGCCCGCTGCGGGCCGCCTCAAGGCTGCCGCTTCCGGACGGCCTTGCCCAGCTGGCAGCGAGGAGCGAGCGGAGCTGGGAGAAGTGGCTGGCACGCAGCGGCGGCCTGGCCACAAGCCGCAGGGCCTCGCCACCGCTGGTGGCGTGGGCTCGGCACTGCGTGGAGACGTCGGCCTGGGGCTTTGAGTCCCGTCCTTCCGACCCGTGGGCTTGGTGCCCAGGTCCGGACCCAGGGGACGCCTGACCACCTCGGCCTGAATGCTCCCCCGCGCTGCCCACTGCCACGCTCCACGCTGGAGGTGCGAACGTGGCAGAGGGCGCGAGCAGGGGAGAGCAAAGGTCTCCAGCGTCCCTGGCTCCTGCAGCAGGGAAGAGGCAGCCAAGGACTCCCAGAAGGGCACAGCTTCCCACAGTGAACAACCGCTCAAGCTCCTCAGGCAGCCCCAGCACGCCAAGCCTGAGGGAAATGCCTTCCTGGCCCTAGAGATGGCTTTGTCTTGAGCCTGTGAGCAAGACAAACCCACACACCCGATGCATGACTAAGAGCCTTCCTGCAGGAGCTGCCCTGCTCCTCCTCACTGCCTCACCCAAACCTTGTGGCTAGCTATGGCCAGAGAGGCTACAGAGATGAAGGAAATGGAACAGTTTCCTAAAAAGAAAAAAAAAAAAGAAAGAAAAAAAAGGAAGAGAGGTGACCTCTTATTTGCCTCTTCGAGGGTGCAGGAGGACCCAGAAGCAGAAGATTAATAACACGTCGCCTAAAGAGGCCACAACACTCTGAGGTTTCAGCTCTGTACCTGTTCTCTGGGGACATGACTGCAAGCCTTATTTCGGATGTGTATATGGCTCATTTTGGGCTCCCTCCTCTCCTGCCATGCACTCAGTACCAGCCAGCTGCGTCTCTTAACAAATTAGGCTGCTTCTGCCCACCTTCCAGCCTGACAGGCTGTCACAGGAGTTTATACCATGGCTGGCTAGGAACTTCTTTCTAATTTTAAGTCGCAATATATTTGTGATCCACATAAGCTTCTAGGCATATGGATTAGACTTTCGTCCTAGCATGTATTTGTGATGCACAGAGCATATTGCACCTCAGCCTCTCCTGTTTTAGATTAAACAAGCCCCACGCTCACAATGGCTGCTTGCCAAATTCTCCTTTCCCTAATGGCTGTGCTCTGTATCTGTTGCAGGTTAAATCCATCCTTCCTGAAGAGGGATGTCTAGCCCAGCCTCTGCAATGCCATGTGAAGTGGTACCTAATCCTTCTTTGTCTCGCCAGATAATTCTTTGCTGGGCATGTCCTTGACATTACTCTCTCCATGCAGAGCCCAAGTTGCAGTACACAGTAGCTTCCACTTGCTGCCTGTCATCTTCCATCGCTCTGGCTTGGGGATGCCTGTCTTACAGCGTTCTGTGCTTCTGGTCACTGGTACATTTTCTTCCATACTTTTATTACTGAAGTCTACAAGGTTATCCAGATCTCCCAGGCTGTTAGGTCTCCTAAGGACTGGTGACATCTACCATGTGCGGGATCAGCTGCTACAGTCGTAAAAGTCATGGTAAAGTGAAGAATATATAAGAGAGGTTTGGGTTCACTACCTGTGCCTGAGAAATACTGCCAATTTTGACAACTCTCCTTCCCTGTGACCACCACTCCTCTCCCACTGCCTTTCCCCACCAGTGCCCATGCTGGGGGCAGTCGGTGGGAGACAACTCTGGCAGGTGCTGTGTGCCCCTGCTCCAGGCCTTCTGTCTCTTGCTATCGCTCTGGTGGAGCAGGCGGCGCTGGGGTCTCATATTTTCATGAGGAGGTAGGTTTTTCCCCTCGAGATCCCTCCGCTTTGCTTGGAGGAACTGCGATAACCCGCCGGCTGGAGGAGGGGGGAGTGACCTTTCTAAAGTTACAAGGAGAGCTGGGAGGAGGAAAGGCAAGGAGGGGAGCACAGGGTGAAGGAGAGGTGGGAAGGGAGGGGACTGTTTATGGGCGAGGAGAAGGGCTGGAGAGGATGGGACAGGTGAGGACAGGCAGCCCGAGGGAGGTGGAAAGGCACAGGGCAGGAGGGCTGGGAGAGGATGCTTCCTCTGGGTATCACCAGCCCTGTGCTTGTCCCTTCGTGGCAATGCAAGGCATTGCTCAGGACTGGCTTAGCAGATTCACCAGCACCAATGGCCCCCACGTGGCCAGGCCTGGGCCGGGGATGGGGCTGTCGAAAGAGCTGGGGAAGAGGAGGGGGGAGGGTTAAAAATAGCCCCCTTCTAATTTTTGCAGCTGTCATTCACCATGTGTGCATGAGCCCAAGGTCTCCCAGCTCCCATTCGCGCTACGACGTACGTAATGGGAGACACGCGGGCTTGGCTGCGGGCTGGGAGTGGGGAGCGATGTGACATTTACCTGGCACAGCCCTTGCCCCAGCCCTGCCAAAGCCAGAGAGCAGATTGGAGCTGCCGAGCTGGCTGTGCTACTTCTGGGGAATGGGCTGCGGGAAGGTCAGGGGCTTCAGAGGGCAAAGCAGCGCTCCACATCCCCTGTGATGGCTGTGCCTGGGCTTGGGCACCACTCTGCATGCCTTGTCCCTACCTCTGGAGCTGCCCAGAGCCACAAATACTGCTGACTCGGGGCAATTCCCGAGCAAACGGGGCTGTGCATGTGGTGGCAGGTCAGGAGGACAGACCTTCAGCTTCCCAGCCTATCTCATCCAGAAACACGTCCACCCCTCCCACCTTCTGGCCAGGAACTGAGCCATATGTCTGCTCTCTGTAGGATCCTCTCTTCTTCCAAAGATCACCGGCTTTCACGCTCTATAAGCCAGCAGCCAGACTGCCTTGGGTAACGCGTGAGTCATTGCGGTGCGGTTATTTAAAGCGTGTCTTCCGAGTGCCAGCCACGTGCCTGCGCTGTGCAGGCTGAGGTGGAAAGCGCCGTTGGAGCCTGGAGTTGACACCCGGAGGGCTGGGCCACCCAAATTATTTCCAGAACTGCAAACCCACTGTCCTTCACAGGAGGCTGCCATGCTGCTGCCCACGGTCGGTCGCTGCACATGGTCTGTCGGACAGATGCAGGGGAGGCATCACCCACAGCTGCCGTGCTGGCGCTGGGGTTGTGCTTGGCTTCTCCCAGTGCTGGAGCGGGAGCCAGAACCTCATCCTGAAACCTCAGGCAGCTGCGGGCTTCCAACAACTGTTAGGAAATGGATGTCCTCGCTAGTAAATATTTATGGCATATTCTAACTGCTCCCTGGTGTTTTCCATTAGGACTGACATCCCAGAGCAATGAGTAAGCCCCAGCGAATGCCCTTCCTGGCTCAGCATCACTCAGCCAGACCTGCCAAGGGGCCTGGCCTGTGAATGAGCACAGGCTCGGGGAAGTTCGCTCTCCCCTGCTTCCTGCTGGCACCGACAGTGGCCGGACTGCACTGCACAAGCCTCAGGTACGCGACATCCCAGGCCCATGCTGGGATTAGGCTGAGCCTCACCACTGTCCTGCCCTGCTGAGGAGAGGCAGTGATGACCCCCAGACATCCACGTTTGAGCAGTCACGCTGGGAGGACAAGCCGAGCTGAGGCGAGACCGGGCATTGCTAGGGTATGGAAAAGGCGGAGTCACCAGTGAGGATGACATCCTTCCTGGCAGTGAGCGGTGTGGAGCTGAAGGAGCAGAGCTTTGCACGGGGATCGCCGGCAGACCAGCTAGATGGAAGATCTCAGTTGTGTCTCCTTGTGAAAGGGATTTCCTCTGCTCCAGAGCAGGGGAAGTGCCTGTGGTCTCCAGACCTCGGGCAGTGAAAGTGCAGGGCTGTTCTCGCCAGTTGCGAAGCACCACGCTGCCAGGATCCGTCCACATCTTCCCCTCCCTTTGGACCAAGCCCCACTGGGCTGGACCAGCCCTCCTGCTGCTCAAGGGTCTTCTCTCCCCTTGAGGCCACGAGGAGGGGCTTCTCCCAGGGGTGCAATGCCTCCTTGAGCCCACACAGGATCATTTTTCTCTTCGGTGACATACAACATCTCATTTCAAAGCATCACAAAGGTATCAGGGAAGATATTTGTGCTAATTGCTCATTAAGCATTTCCAGAAAAAGCCAGGCTCATCTTTTCCAAGAAGTGACAGTAACAGCAGCAGAGAGATGTGCCAGGTATGGGAGCTGTTACGCTGTCTGAGTCCTGCTCCTTCCTGCCTCCCTTTTCTGGCCGACTGTCTGCCTGCTGGAGGGCTGTCGTCGCTCTTCCATCTCTCCCTCTGTGTTACCCCTGGATTTCCCCTCCTTCCATCTCCTTTGCTTTCTATGTGTAACTTTTCTCCTGGCTAGACTTTGATCTTTGCATTTCTTTTGCTCTGTCCTTGTCCTTTCCCCTCTCCCCACGTCGCCTCATCTCTCGCCCCTTCATTCAGCAGGCATGGTGGCGACTAGCCAGACCAGTGCCGGAGCTGTCGATAAAAGAGCCCCCCGCTCCTACAAACCGCATTGCAGCCCCAAACACCACTTCCACCTGAGACTTTGGGCTCCAAGCCCATCTGCAGCTCAAACCTGTCTCAGCTGAGCCCTCCTCCTACGCAGCTCCACTACATGAGATCTCCGCTACTTCTTGTTACAGCTGTAAAAGCAGGGGCTGACACAGCAGGGGAGGGGTCGGAGCTGCTCCAAACATGTGCTTCATGCACCAGCTCTCTGGTTAATCTACACCAGGCCCTCAGAGGCTGATGTTTGTTGTCTGTTCTCTCCGCTGCCAGAAGTCCATGTGCTGCTGGACCACGCACACCTTGGGACCTTCACTGCAGTGATGGAAATGCTCAGGGGCTGTGCGGAGTCCACGTAGAGCCTGGCCCCAGCTAACAAGCACCAAGCTGTTCTCTCTCCATCACGAAGTCGTTTCCTCATCACCTTCATTAGAGCATCTGGAGATGGCTCAGGACAGCGAGCAATGGTTTAGGGCATGAAGAAGACAGGGAGACAGGGCCGTGTGCTGCGGATGGCTCTGAAACAAAGCCCGGTGGTGGGCGGTGGGCAGTCTGGAGCCGCGTTCAGGTGGGATGACAACCTGACACCTTGGCGACGATGTTGGGTGAATTAAGTCCTGTGGTATTTTTGTAATAGTAGAGCTGTGATTCGCAGCTTCCCAGCTAAATTGCACTTGAGTAATGCTCTCATGACTTGACTATCTCCCCAACATTTTAATTAGTCATTTCTGTCTTCCCTCCTGCGACACGATATTAGTACAAAATTATTGTTATTAGTACAAAATGGCTGCCCACACGCCCACATCCACCCAGCTCTTTTCAAGACAGGGCTGTATTTCAGTGACAAGGGGTGATCCTGAAGGCATTTTTGGATCCACTGGAGAAAGAAGCATCGACATGGTGCAAAGAGACCCAGGAGCAGACATTTTGCCCCTTTTCTTCGCAGCCCGCATGGGGGCTGGCACCCAAGGGACCCTGATGCTACCACCAAAGTCAACTTGGTTTGATATTGAGTGCGAGAGAAGGAGACAGGCCCTGGAGAAGGACAGCAGTGACAAGAGCTTGGGACAGAGAAGATGCAGAGGGTTCGTGCATCCCAACTGCTCTGTGTGTATAAGCAAGCCGAGCTGCTCCCATACGCCTGCTTTACCCGGCGCATGGCAGGAGCACCGTGTGCTTGCAGATAACACAGCCTGCTGATCACACAAGCCTGCCTCCCTTTTGGCTTGAGCAATTAGCCCGTGCCCAATGTTTCCATTAGCAAGCCAACCGAATGATGGCATTAGGTGGTTTGACATAATCCTGCTTGCCTACAAAGAACACACAAACTCCTGCTTCTGTAAGCACAGCTGGAGTCAAACTGCATCAACAGCTTTGGTCATAGCTCTACGCCTCTTTTTAACCAGTTCTTCAACCTGCTTGGAAAAATCTCTCCCAGCTTTTCCTGCGTGTCATCTTGCAAGCGTTTTGCTAGGCTCTTTGTACACTTCTGCAGTTCCCGCTGCCGCTCTGCAGCCTCTCCTCTCCTCCCTGCCAGCTCCCCTCCGTAGCTTTGCCTCCGGGTCAGTGGGTCCCAAGTGCTTCAGGCCACTTGTGGCAGAGGCACAGTGCAGGAATTTGGTAAGACAAACGCCTTTCATCAGACAATGCCATTTGTGTCCCCCTGTCATCACGTTGCATCAGCATCCACGATGTGTCAATGCCCCGTTGCCTCTTTGCTTCTGATTAAACCACTCTGGAGTTTAATGAGTTTTCCTCCTTCTCTAAACCAGCAGTCATGGGTATGGTCACCCCAGTAATCCCAGGGTAATTTTGGGCATCCTGGGAGGGGTGGCAGAGCCAAATGCAGCTGTAGCTTCCTTCAAAGGCAGAAGGGTGTTTTGGAGACTTCTGACAAAGCAAGAATCCACCTTGCAAAACCCATTGTCCCAGGTGGCCAGCAGAGACTGGTCTGAACAAGCCGTTCGAACCAGCTCCCCTCATCTCCAGCCACGCTTCTGCAATCCTCGCATCTGCCACCTGCTCTGTCATTAGCTCCTGGGCCACCGCCAATGACTGTGGCAACACCTGAGCTACTAACTGGGCTACTGCAGCAGCACTAAGAGCACTGGGGAGCCTCTGCCAGCCAAGCTGACTGCTTTGGGATGCACCGGTGTGCGAACAGCGCTCTCGCGGTGCACGGCAGCGAGCTCCCGCAGCTGCGTGCCATACAGACGTTTATGCAAACGCTGCGGTGCTGCGTGGAGGGCGGCTGTGGCCAGCCAGCGAGGGCACGTGTGGGAAGTGGAGGCCAGGAGGAGCCGTGGTGGGGGAAAAATGGGAATCAGCCCCGTCGGAGGTGAATGGCACAGGGGGGGTGAGTCCAGTGGAGCAAGGAAGATGGAGAGACAAGGAAGAGGAGAAGGCTGGGGCTGGTGGAGCATTAGGGCTGGCTCTGCTGTTCCTGGGGGGAAGAAATGATGGAGAGGCCAAAATGGACGGACACCCCGGAGGCGGATCCATCACTCTCCCCATGCATCTCCTTTCAGGGGCCCGACACAGTGATGGGGACGTTGCACAGATGTTGGTGCCAACAGGGCCAAGCTCTCTCTCCTTCATGTCTTGTGCTGGGCACCCTCAAAACCACCCCCCAGCACTATAGGGAACGAGGAGGCAAGTCAGCGAGTGTGGGCTCTGGAGAAGGAAGCTTCCAAAGTTCCCCAGGTGGGCATGTTCCCATCTGGTGAATACTGGCACCCATGGTGGCATTATCTGCTCTCCTAGCCAGAGAGCTGGGAAACCTTTCGACATTCCTGGGGTCTCCCTAGAGCCTCTAGGTGCATGCAATGGCAAGCATTGTAGAGATGCAGATGTATCCCTTTGCCTCCCTTTCTGGCCTGCCTGGTGAAGAGCACCCACAAGGGAGAGCAGACAGATGGCTGCAGGCCGGTGCGAGCCTTTAACTCCCTGAGGTCCAACCTGCTCTGCCTGGCAAGGCGCGAAGAGGCCAGCGCTCACCCAGCCACCGCACAAGGAGATGCAGGAGTGAAGCAGGCTGTGCCCGAGGGCAGGAGGCTTCCAAGCGGCTGGGAGACGGAAAGCCGTGGCCCTGCAGCCTGCCTTGCCTGTGGCAGAGCCCGGACAGCCAGGCTCAGCCGCTGCCACCCCAGGATAAGATCCACCAAGTGACAATGACCTCCAGGAGGAAGTGAGGCTCCCTCCAGGAGCAGCAGGTGCCAGTTCCCCCACCAGCATCTTCCCCAAAAAGCAGCAGGAAGCCCAGCTCTCCAGCTTGCCCTAGCTCATTGTGCTTGAGGAGACAAAATTCGGTGTCTTGTATTCACCCCGGACTAGATGCTCCATGTCTATTCGGCTGACAGCGCGGCTGGCGGGCCAGGAGACCCTTCTCCAGCGAGGCGACGTGTTCCTGCGTTTGTGGCTCCACACGGTAGTGGGCAGCTCCCTCCAGCTCCCGCAGCCCTACGTGCGCGGCGCTGGCTTGGGGGAACAGTTGTGCAACTTCACGGGACACTAAGGGTAGTTTAAATGCCGATGCCCAGCCCCGACTGGTTCTCAGCTATGCAGCTCTACTGGACAGGCAAGGGAAGGCTCGGGTCCGCGCGTCCCCAGCGAGGCTTTGCAGGCTACTGCCGTGGTCCCCAGGTGACCTGGCGTGACAAGTTCCTCCTGCTTTCCAGGAAAGCTGAGCGACCTGGGGCCCCGGTAAGCCAGGCACCGCTGAGGACGTGGCTCTGGGCACTCCTGCCGTGTGCCCGGGGCAGCCAGCACTCCAGCCCCAGGCACCCTGGGGCACCAAACACGCGGGCCAAGGTCACCATGGGGCCGCTGGGGTTTCCCATCTTCTGCCTGGCAGCAGGCACTGGCTGGCCCGGCCACGGGATGGAGCCCAGCCATGAGAGGACAAGATGGGGTGAGTGGCTTTCTCCTGCAGCAAATACCGGTCTAGCGTGACTGTCACAGAGCAGACGTCGGTTAGATGTGTTATTCTCTGCTTGCTATGGAGCTATTGAAGTCCCTGCTGGAATCATCAGCTTTCGGAAGGTTTCCACCTATGTGCAGCACTCATTGGTCAAAAAATTCCCAGAACAAGCGTATGCATGGGGGAAAATAATATTTTTCAAAGAGCACATTGGAGAAGAAAATGACTCACTCTAAGATTAAAAATCGACCAGTGGAGGACACCGCACGGCTGCTCCTCGGAGGACATCTAGCAGTGGCATGGCTGGGATGGATCAGCCATCCGTCCCCAGCGTCTCCATCCCTCAGCATCCTCTCCTTCCCACGTGGGGCAGGTTCCTGGGCTGGTGGGGACCATGCAAGGCATGAGGAGAGGTCGCTGGTGCTTGTGCTCCCCACGACCGCGGTGGAGTCGTGTCCTCTCCCTGGGCCTGGCCATCTCTGTGCCTGCTCGTGTCCAGGTGGGAGCTGCCGTGTCAGGAGAGCTGCGGCAGCACTGCCCATCGCCCTCCCTGCGCACTGCCTTGTGGGGGTTAGCTGGGCTTGTTTTTCTGCTGCAAGCCCCGGCTGCACCTTCTGCAAGCGCTCGCCAGGTGATTCACCCCAAGGAAAACTTTGCCCTTGGTGGAAACACCCCGCCGAGCGGGAGGGACGCGCTCCCTCACAGGGATCTGCTGCCCACACCGGCAGCACGGTGGCTGTGCCAGGCCAACAAAAATAAGCAAAACTCCCCCCCGACTGGGTTTTGGCAACTGCAGCACAACACAGGGACACGGCTGCTTCCTCAGAGTTCGGTGAGGAAGCAGAGGGTCCCCCACACCTCTGCCTGCACCTGGCTGTTCCCCTCCTACAGGCAAAATTTGGACCTGAATTTCTTTGCCGAGGTCTCATTTCCTTCACCCTCTCCACGGTGATGGGCTTCTTGGGGAAAAACTCAGGCGTCCCCCCCGGTGCACGCGCTTACCAGGCTGGAGTCACTGCTGCCGATGGCTGCGGCCACGCACAAGTTGGCCGTCACACAAATTGGCCGTCCGTGACCGGTTCGAATAGGAAGCAGCATCCATACCGGTGGGGGCTTTGCCTTCAACATCGCACGCGCTTGGGGCAGGAGGGGGGCGAAAGCTTCGTTCTCCGGCGGTTTGATACGAAGCCCACCAGGCTGCGGGAGGCGGGCAGGGGACGGTGGAAGGACAGCTCTGCCGGGCTCGGCCAGCGCCCTGCCTGATCCCGGCCTGGCGCCGTGGCCACGTGCGAGGGGAGCAGGCGGCGCTGGCAGGAGCGGTGTTTTTCCACGTCCCGGTTCTGGCCCATCGCAAGAGCTGGGGCACGGGGAGGCACCTGCGTTGGTCACCCGCAGCCGTGCAAAGCAACTCAGGTCATTTTGCTGGGCCTGTGTTTAAAACACAGGCCGTGGCACAGCTGCCTTACAGGCGGCTTTGCACGCTTGCATAAGGCTGCGGGTGCCGGCCCCCTCCGTCTCCTAGCGCAGCCTGATTCGTGTCAGCGGTCGCTGCTGTCAGAGGCTGAAGAGCTCTGGGATGGAGCGAGGCCTTTTCTTCCCAAGCTGTCTCCTCCTTTCAGGTGGGAGCCCGCCCGCTCGGTGACTCAAGTCGCAAGTTTTCCTTCTCCACAGCGGAGCCCCCTGTGACGAGCAGCCGAAGGACACCCCCATGCCTGCCTTACCGAAGTCACCCCGTGGCTTCGGGAGACAAGTCCCGTCTCGCTGCCGTGCCTCGCCGGGGCACCCTATTTGGGGACCGACTTGGTCACTGCCCAAGCTCGGCATCAGACCCGCAGCAAACACTCGCAGGCCTTACTGACCGCGGGGCACCAGCACGTCCCCTCGCCTCCCCGCCGGCGGCAGGAGGGCAGATCCCGACCCCAGCGCGCCCTGCCCCGACGCACGCCGCTCGGAAGAGCAGCGTTTCACCTCCCCACACCCTTCAGGCTCACGGAGACGGCGCAAGGGCAAGCGCCTTGCCAGGAGCAAAGCTACGCCAAGCCTTTGCCCTAATCCCTGCCCGGCTATCAGCCGTAAACCAGCTCCAGGCCCTACCCCTCAGCCTACCTGTGCCCAAAAAGGGCAAGGCTCTGTGCCTCCCTGCGTCAGAGCCGAGCGAACGCAGGGCAAGGATCGGGCGGGCACGGCTGCGGTTTTCCATTTCCAGAAACGCGTCTAAGGGCGAGAGTTTGTGCATGCTTTAGATAAATGATTACAAGGGGTTTGAGACACAAAGGGGAAAAAAATAGTTTTGTTGCTTAGCAGAGCGTGATAGTCACGTGGGGCACAGCGTGCGCAAGCAGGAGCCCGGCTCCCAGGGCTCGCAAATCCAAGGGCAAAGCAGCGCCAGCTCTTCCAGGAAGAAATTCAGGCTAGAGGGGCTGACGGTGTGGGTGCGATGCCAGCCATCAGGACCAGCTCCACGTTAGGTTTCCTCAAGCGTATCCAGGTGGGCTCCCTCCAACTGCTTTTTAAGGAGGCAGCACAGGGAGCTGCCCCTCGGGCAGGCAGCGGCAGGGCCGCAGGGTGAGCTGGGGAAGCTGTCACAGGGAAGAAAAGGCGTTTCAGCATCTTCCTCAGCACAGAGCAGCTGCCTCCTGTCCTGCTAAAAAGGAAGGGCTCCCCCTTACTGAAATTCTGATTAAAGCTGAGTAATGAGGGGTTAAAAACAAAAAGGAAAAAACCCTTCATCAGTGCCCGTTCTCACACGCAGATTCAAGCGCACCCTGCTATGAGAAGTGACCTCGGATGAGCATTCAAAATGGGGAGGACACAGGCTGCACACACAGCTTGAAGCTTTGCTTAGCAAGTCCCCCAGATTCCCCAGGGATAAACCCAACCTGATTTGCAGCTCCTGCTGGGGCACAGAGTGAGATCAGTCCACAAACAGCAAGCCCTCCACAGCAAACACTGCCTGGGAAGGCTTTGCTGACACCCAGCCAGGCGATTGTCCTCCTGGTGAGCTGCTGCAGGAAGTCGGGTATTTTAGGAACTTGGTTGATTGACTTGAAGGGCCCCGGGGCACCACGTGCCAGAGGCAAAGTATCCCGCTCCCTCCTCCCCAGGGAGCTGAATCACGGCACCGACCCTGGAAGGCAAGGCGGCCGCCCCTTCTTCCCATGCCGCTGCTATTCTTGGCAGCGAGAGGTCGGAGAGCTGCCCTCGGCGCGTTGCGCAAGCCCAAGCACCGCTGGGCTGCTCCTACCGCAGTGAAGCCTCCACCAAGCACGCTGCAAACCCGGGACTGCGCGTGTGAGAGGAGGGCACCCAGCCCTGGTCCACGCGAAGGAAGCCTGGTCCCTCGTCAGCAGCAGCAGAGGCATCGCACCGAACACCACCACACGACAAACAGTTATTATATCATGCTTTTAATACAAACTTAAAAAAATCTGGAACAATAGAAACTGTACAGATTTGATCAACCTTTTTGTTTTTGTTTTTAACTAAATCTCTAGACACACCAATGTCCCGTTCCAAAATATTGCACAACATTCTGAATACAAAACTCTGATTGTATTCCTCCTTCGCTAAAGAAAAAAAAGAAAAAAAAAAGACAGCAACCCCCTGGTTCCCCCTCTCAGTAGCCCCCAACTTGGAAAGAAACCCAGGCAAAGCACACACAGAAACCCTCCACTCGGAGACATACAGACTTCGGTCCTCTTTCACTCATTCTCTCCACAAGGCAACTGTCGATTCACTCCTCGGAGAGGGGCAGGAGGGAAAGGAGGGAAGCTGAGTGGGGAGAAAGGAATCTTCACCGCTTTTTTCTAAAGTTTTTTTCCTGAAAAAATATTTTCTCTCCTCTTTTTAAGAAAAAATCTTGAAAAGAAAAAAATTACAATTTTTTTTTACGTTAGAAATATACATATATTATATATACCTCTTACATTTTACAAATGTAGCAAATTATTCAATACAAACGGACATCAACAAAAAGAACACAAACCCATAAAAAATAAAAGTTAAAAAAAAATTCTCTCTTCTCTTCCTAAGAAACCAGGTAAATTAGTGCAGGTTTTAAAAAATAAAATTGAAGCTGAACGCCTACATCCAAGACTAGAAAAGACCCGAAAAGGCCGTTAGTTTCCATTGCTGCCCGACGCTGGAGGAACGTTTCTGAAGCACGCTTTTTTCCTTTAAGATACAAAGAGGTTGGTCCCTCCTTCCACTCGCACGAAGGTTTTTAATGCGGGTATAATACGCGTGGCAGGGCGAAGCAGCATCGAAGCTTCACACGCACAAGCAGGAGGCCGTGGCACCCCGCCTCTCCCCTCCTGCTCTCTGCCAGAGAGGGGCACGCTGTCCCGCGGCAGCAGCTCGCGGGCAGCTTCGCTGGGTTTGGGGGCGGTGGGGGACACGAGGGCAGCCAGATCCCGCAGCCCGGCAGCTCCCGGTCCGGCACGACAAGCGGACTGGCAGTCAACAGCGCACTCCCGGGGAGAGGGAGGGGTGGCAGTGGTAACATCCGTAAGTAGGGGGTTAAAAACAAACAAAAAAAGAAGAAAAGAGATAACCCGACAGCTCAGCTGTTCCTGAGCAACTGTCCTAGCCCAGAAACCTGCAGGGCTGAGGCTACGGCCACTGTTCTGGGGGAAGCTACCTGGGCTCCGCTCTCCTCGCCCACCCGCCGCGTTGGTCATAGCTCGATGGCAGCAAGCAGCCCGCCTGGGGACCCTGCCTCTTGCAGCCGCCCTGCGAGGGGAAGGGGTGCGCTGGATGGAAACTCTCCTTGAAGAAGTCTGGGTAGCGGCAGCCTCTCCGGGACAGCCTGTTGCCTCTGCAAAGGCTCACTGGCAACATGACTACAAGAGGGCTGGCGTGCCTTGGTCGCAGCTCGAGGAGAGGGAAAAGCACAAGTTCAAGTCCATCTCCCCTGGAACAGGGATGTCCTGGAAGAGCACGCTGGTTCGGCAGCCACAGGAGGAGTGGGTTTCAGAGGGTGCTCAAGAGACATTGTTCAAAGAAAACCAAACCCCGAGTTTGGGAGGCAGCAAAAAGCTTACTTTTCTTTTAACACAACTTCAAAGACTGGAGTCTCATCACCATCTCTCCCCTCTTCGCACTCTTCCATACTCCCAACACAGCCTCCAAGGAGGCCTCCTTCCCACCCAGGGGCCCTCCAGCCCTGCCTGGGCAAGTAGAGGCCCTCCTCTGGCTTCCCGTGACGGGCTGTTGTGGAGGCCCTGACGCAGAAGTGACTTGCAGACCCTTACACCATCTCTCAAGACAGCAGCTTCAACAACATAGCCCCTTCCTTTCCCCAAAAGTAGTGCTGCCTCTAACTAAAAAGAAAGGAATTCCCTCTCCGAGGTAAAAAGACAAATTCACAGCCGGCGACGAGAACTCAGATCTAGGACCAAAGGACTGCCAGTGGACGCTCACCCCTGCTGCTGGGGGGAAGCCCACCAAGCAGGGGCAGGATCCGCCGGCTCAGCACTGCCCGCCACAGCCGCAGGGACAGGCACGTAGTGTTTCTACACCACAGGGTTGCCACCCGAACCGACCGAGGGCACACAAAAGCCCCTTCGCTGGCACGCAACGGGGACTGTAACCAGAGCTCAAAGTGCTGCTCTCCTGTAGCTTCCCTCCGCGGCTGGAAGCGGAGGCGAGGAAGGGAGCAGGAAGAAGCCATTTCACAGTAATGCTCTGCCCTCCCTGCTACGTGCTGGGAGACAGTAAAGGAGGCGAGCTGGTGCTTTTCAACACACAGCCGGAACAGCTCCTGGTCTGGAGAGCCCGGAGCAACAACAGCACAACGGTCTAAGCCTGTGGGCACAGTAGCTGCTCTCCGTCTACACGCAGAACGCAGAGCCGTAACAGAAAAGCAAGCCCACCCACCTGTTCCTGGCTCGCACGCAGCAAGAGCGCGCCTCTCCACCAACACTGACTCATCCTCTCCTGTCCCTCCCGCAGCGAGGCAGCGTGAAGGCATCCCGCACCCAGCGGAAGGACCCCGCGTCCGGCGCTGGGGAGGGCGCAGGGGAACGGCAGCACCGTGACCTATGTCTGCACCATGCCTGGGCTGGGAGAAGGGGGAACACAAACCAAACAACCCGAGACTCATTTAAGGAGTAAAAAAGTGAGTAGGAAAAAAGCACAGGGACTGAGTTAAAAAACAAGTCAGTGCTTCAGGAGCGTTGCCAGCACAGCGCAACAACACTGGGCTCTCTCTTTTTCCAAGAAGCTATATTTATAAGATTTGAATATTTTCTGTATATTTCTATTTTTCTTTTCTCTCCCTCTTTTTTTTTTTTTGTGTTGTTCTCATTTCCCCCCTCCCTCCCCCATCCCAAATACTCTCCTTCCTTGTGTTCAGTTGGCCAGGACGACAGGCTGGAACGACTGGCTGGGATACTGCATGGCATTCAGGTTGTAGCTGAGTCCTTCCACAAAGGGAGACTTCTCCAAAAAGAGGCTGTTGGTGCTGCCACCGAAGACCTGAGCCATATCGAAGGTGCCACCTGTGCCGGCGTTGAACTGCGATGCCGGTGGGATGCTGCTGGCCTGGCTCTCGCCGGCAACCCCGTCGAAGAACAGGCTGCTGGCTCCCGGCGAGCCGCCGCTGTAAACGAACTCCTTGGCGTTGGGGGAGAGCTGCGACTGCGGGGCTTGGCTCCCAGCGCTCCCGACGAAGTTCAGAGAGTGCATAGACAGGGAGAGGCCCTTGTGCTTCAGCAGGTTGGTGGTCGGAGACCTGACCATCCTCGGCTGCTGCACAGCCCCTGCTCCGCCACCCCCTCCTCCGGCTCCTCCGCCCTTCTTCATCTTGGTAGAGCCGAACTTTGTGGCAGCAAACGTGGCAGTGGTGAACGTGATGGGCTGGGCAGAGCGAGGGATGAAGGTGGGGCTGGGCGACTGGCCAAAGGAGGGGGACGGAGAGTTGGACAGCGAGTTGTCCTGGCTGCCGATGGGGACAAATACCTGGGCGTCAGGGTTGAAGCTGCTCTTGATTTCTTTGTCCAGCTCCGCGGCGCTGCAGCCCTCGCTGTCATCCAGGTACAGGACCTTAACGGAGCCCTTCTCACCGATCTGGTAGGAAACCTCAAAAGGATCGATCCAGACGCTCAGCTCTTCCGGCACATTGGCACGCACATCCTCCACGGCCAGCCCGCTCCGCTTGGCCGCCAGCTCCACCACCGGATCCACCGTCTCCCCTATATGAACGCAGCGATAGCCAGATCCCTTCAGAGGCTTCTCCGGGTACCAGTGACCCTCATATTTCTTCTTCAGCAGGCGCTCTAGCTCCTCACCAAACAGGTCTGCCCGCCTCCGAGGAAGCTTGTTGTACAGGTATGAGATGATGAAGTTAAGAGCAACTTTAATCTCCAGATGCATACTCCCTTCACAGCAAGCAAGTCAGGGCAGTGTATTAAAAGAGACAAAATGACACACACATAGACAAGTTTGGCTCCGAGCAGACCTAGGAAAAGAGAGAAAAGGACGGATGAAGGTGAGAAAATACAACAATTCTCCACCTGTTGAGATAAAACAGCCACATTGTTCCATTAACAGAAACAGGACGAGCAATTTGCAGAAACACTAACGAGCAGTGATGCTCACTAGGAGTCTGCCAAAATCTACTGGCCCTCAAACAGAAATGCTGGTGGGGAAGAATCTCCCTGGTCCTGTGCAGAAGAAATATCGATGTAGCTACTCTCCGTACGCAGGCACGTATGTTATACTTACCTCACTGCCAAGTACCGCTGCTGAAACCAGGCAGGCCAACTGTCTGCTCTGGCAGAGCTATTTCAGCACAGCTAACATGCCTCTCTACGCCCTGGCGCTCGGCTGCTTCCAGCACAGCTCACCTGCGCCCGCCTCTCCAGAGCACACGAGCACCACCTGAAAAGCCTCGTGACTCACTCGGCAACTCCCGCCGAGACCCATTTGCGCCCAGGACAGCAGGGCCAGCCTCTCCTGGGGAGGTTGGGTGGTCGTGCAGAGCTCTGCGTCCTGCTGGCACAAGCGCGGAAGGATGATAAGGAACAAGGGAGGGTGCTGAGGCACCAGCTGCCAGGCCGTGTTTACCATCCTTTGACTGGCAGACACACAGATATCTTATTAAGTGTACCCAGTTGAGGCTCTGCCTAGCTACAAACCTAAAATCCCAGCTTAATTCAGACAGGGGCAGGAAATGTGTGCAGGTCATAAGACACGCACGTGCCAACAGCCTGTCCAACACAGTTCGCATCCCTTTCCCCTGCACAGAGGGAGGCTGAGCTCTGCCAGGACCAGGTACCTACTTAATAAAAACCAAAATTGCTTGCCGAAGACTGAAGTAATCCTTTCTTCCCTTCCTCCTGAGGAAGTCTTTGAAATTGAGAGAACCCACAAAAGCACAGTGTGAAACCACAACACTCAGCTCTCCCATTATAGGCAGATTTGCGAATGTTGTTTGCCAGGGTACGAACCCCCCAGGTAGGTCAGCACCGTGCTCTGTCACCCATCCAAAGCAAAGGAAGCCCACAGACATTTTACAAGGAAGCACAGCCTACACGCCTCTCCACGGGCAAGCAGAATATCCAGTTTTTAATTGGCAGCTTAGTCAGAGGCTGCTCAGTCTTCAGCTGCCCTCACCTTGCTCAAACAGACATACCATGTTCAACTGTCTTCCTAAAATGGGCTTCGGGGATGCTCTCACGCAACGCTCAATGATGTTTACATCGTGTGCCAATTATTTGGGGGTGGGGATGGAGTACAAACATCAGATGTCAGCATTCCCCCGAAAAACCCAGGAACCCCAGCAGCGCAGCCACGTATCCAGGCTGGCCTTGGTCAGGAGGCGGAAGAACTGACCAGACTTGTTTGCTTGGTCTGGTCTAGTGGACAAGAAGGATTAAATAAGCAAATTTTAAGAAAACCCTCAAGTATTTTTAGGCTTTATTACTAAAAAATCAGGGTGTGGATTCTACATTTTTTTCCGTGCTAACATGAGTTCAAGGAGGCTTAGTTTAAGGACTACAGCAACCAAAAGCAGATCCCACACCTCAAGTCTGCCAAGAACAAGGTCAGTTCTGGAAGGAATCCCCTTCAGGTTTAACTCAGCAACAAGAAAAACCACAAGAATGAGAGGATGGAGAAGTGGGAAAGAAGTCTTGCCTTTAACATCTGCTTTAAGGAATTACACCGGGCTCTGACCAAGCTCGAACAAGAACAGATGAACACCAAAGAAATAAGCAACCAGAGTGTTTTCAGTGACCAGCAGGAGATGCCATTTTCAGAATGCGGGAGTCTCAGCACTGAGAGAGCCCTTTCCAGAGAAAATGGCATCAAGCAAATCCGCAGAAGAGCCCGTCTACCTGTTAAAAAGAGTTTATAAGGCCTGTACTACCTCAAAGAGGGAATTATGCAGAACCCTGCCGCTACTTTGGCTTTGAGGCACCTAGGGGAGAAAACAGCTTGGGATCCCGGCAAATTAAGCAGGAACAGAAAAGCCAGTCTATAAATCTGTTCATCTTGTGCAGTAAAATCTAATCCAGACCCCAAACTTAGTAAGAAATCTGCAGTTACAGATTGGGACTGGAACAAAACCACATATTTGTCACCTCCCTATTTGCAACACAAATGCTTCACTGAACTTTGACGATCCCCCATCCTCAACAGCCTTCTGCAGGAGACAGCAAGGCGATACAATTATAAATAACTGCCTCTTTCTCCCCCCTTTCTTCTTTCATTCAGAAAGTACTCCCTCTTTCTAAAAGGGGAATACTCTATCTTGACTATGAAAAAGATGGGTTAATCAGCCTAATAATACCAGCAGCTGCCAAGGTTGATGCTCACAGCTGGTACTTCCAAAAGACCCAAGAAATCAGATACCGCTTACTCCTCAGGTTGTTGACAAGGTAGGCTGTGCTCCAGTCGGACCCCTCAGCCTCTTTCCGCTGCACCAAAATGCAACAACGCAGTAATAGGCAGAGAAAAAACCACAACCGAAGGAGCGCAGCTCCAAGATGAGAGGCAACCACCAACTGTAAAACGCGTTGTGACAGATCTTCCACCAAGAGAGGCTGCACTTCCAACGCGAAGCTCGCTGCAGCGCGGGCGGAGCACAGAGGTGTCAGGAGGGAACGAAGCGCTGCTCCTCCGCTCGCTGGGGAACGCGGAAGCCCCTCGGACGCCCTCTCTCACCAGGGCGGTGACGCCTTACAGGAGATACGCCAAATAATTCGCACCAGGCGGGAGCTGGAACACCGCCCTCCTCCCCTCGCCGCGCCGGCGGGCAGAGCCGCCTTGCGCGCAGCCCTCCGAACCTCTCGGGGACGTCTTCCCTCCGAGGACCGGCCGCCTACCGCGTCGCCATGGCCATGGCGAGCGGCGCACGGCGGCCGCCCCCGCAGCCGGCCGCCCGCCTCCTCAGGGGGAGAGCGGCCATTTCTGGTGACCCAGGCGGGGCGCCTCCCGCCGCGAGGCACGCTGGGAGTTGTAGTCCGCGCGCCCC
>VXAL01005939.1:17347-29812 GCA_013399475.1 Chauna torquata | reverse complement strand
TTGGTCTTAAAAAAAGAGAGAAAAAAAAGGTTGGCAGGACATAGAGACCCTCGGGGGGTGGTTGTTGTTGTTGTTGTTTTTGTTTGTTTGTTTTGATTTTTGTTTGTTGGGAGAGAGGGAGGGTGGGGGGAAAGAAGGGAGTGAGATCATTATAAATGTGCCTGGGACTGTTACACGTCAGGGAATGCTGTATCATATTAGCAAGGCAAAGGATTCACCCTGCTGATGAGCTGAGCAGGAGGAATTTCTGAAGCAATTTTTTTTTTTTTAAGCCTTGTAAGTCATATGTCAATCCCAAAAAGAAGACGTGCACTTTTATTCCACAGTCTTAAGAAAGCTCCCCACATATGATTTCAAATGGCATTAGTTTTCCAAACAAAGCTGTTGAAGGAAGCTGAAGGCCCGATCTATTTCATAGAGATGGTAACAAGGTAATAATACGAAAATATGCCAGTAATTGGTCCAAGCTTAATATTGATTCAGAGTGACCAAATAATATGTGATACAGGCTATGAAATAGAAAACACCACTTTCTTTTGCTATTGCTTGCAACTTCTGAAGTATTTTCTCTGTCAAGCGATGCCCATTATCTGAGAAGACTCCTACTTCCATCACTTTTGTGCTGCAAATTGCACAGCAAGCAAAGGTCAAAGATAATTAGCTGGGGCAGGGGGCTGTTTGTTTTCATCCTCACCAGAGCTTTTATTTTTGTAATTATGAATAGAGAGTAGGTAATGCTACAGAACAAACCCCCAGTGAAAATGTTAATACACAATGGAAAGCAAATTTAAGGTGTTTCTTATACTCTGTCAAAGTTTCATTTGTTACCAGCCTGAAAATATAAACTGACTTCACAATGAGACAAAACAAACTTCATTCTTAATTTAAAACCCTAAAATCTATGCTAAAACAATCGTATATTCAGACTTTACAAGTGAGAAAGGAGCTGGACAAATGTGTAGAAAGCTAGAGAGAGAGGAAGTGCACAGTGCTATGACTAATGATACAGAAGCCTTCAAATGCCGTGAACTGTTAGGTCCTGAGAGTTCTTTATTTGTTCCTTTGTGTGTGTGTGTATAAAAATCTCCCTTCTCTGTCCTCTCTACCTGGAGGTCTTGGATATTATTCTTTCGTCACATTTTGCTGCTGTATGGGTATTTTATAGGAACTGGGAGTCCAAGGGATCATCTATCCAAACATCATTATCACTATTCAGTTCCCTAGCAAGTACAAATGTGAACTTCTTGAAAGTAATGAGAACAGAGGATTTACAGCAAGAAAATCAGGGCAAGTTAATAAATGAGTTTCCTGGTCCTATTCCTTATTATACTCATAGTGGGTGTGAGTGATTGTGTGCTTTTCACGATACACTAAGAAGAATTGGTATGTGCAAACAAATTTTGCTAGTAATGTGCATCTGTAATTAGGACAATAGGGTGCAAAATAAGCGGGCAGATTTTAAGCTCTTTGAGGGAAATATATGTATGTATAGCACTGGATAAAACCTGGGAACTGCAGAAATGTGAAAATAATCATATATGTTTTACCTAATCTCACACAAGCCAAACCCAAGTAGAACCAACTTAAACACCGAAAACTTCTTGGTTTCAGCTGAAGTGGATCAAAGTGGTTAATATTTTAGTGATAACTGGTTTTAGTTGCAGCATTAAAAAAAATGAGGTTAGTTTTTATACTTAGGTGAGTAAACAAAGAAGACACACCAGACAAACATTTCCCTGTTCCCTGTCAGTATGTTAAATGTTTCATCAGATTTTCTTCTCCCAAATAAGAATGTATGCACATCTGTTTTTAAACGTTGGAGCTGCCTCTGACTGATTTTAGAATAATGTCTTAATATAATCATAAGCACATTTTTCACCCAGTCCTTATTAAAGCTACACATTTCACAGCCACCAATTACAGGTTGGTGCTGCATCCTTGACAGTCGTTTCAGAATATTTTGAAGTGGTGAAGGTGAAATGTAATTAACAGTATATATCACATAAATGTTTCGATCAATTTAAATTAGTCACTAGGTGGCCATGTATCACAGATTGCAGTGTGGTATTTAACAAGAAGAAAATCCTTATTAATAATGCAGTCCTTTGTATATTAATCCATTTAAGACTTTGTCTTAAATGCATGCATTGTCTGACTTGATTACAGTAGTGGGTCTGAAAACATGAAATTTGTTCTTCCCCTTCTTAGTATCTCTATCTACAACACTTGAAAATAAAGTAGGCATTGGAATAGTAGGGAAGACTTGCCTAAAGACAGAAATTTAGGTTTCTTTAGAATGAGATGTTCGTGTGTGTGTGTATACATACATATAGTATATATAGTGTAGGTCCTAATTCTCAGATTTCGATGCACTTTTTTCAACATGGGGCTTGAGACAGCAAGTGGAAGGGGTGTCAAAATCTTTTTACAAAAGTCACTTTTATTTTCTGTTTCCTTATCAGGTGGCTTCAGAATGACATACTCTTTCCCACAAAAGTACTGCCTTTTAAGGGAGTTCATATTGCCCTATTAGTTTTCCTGGTTGTACTTATTCAAGAGAGATTCTTCACCACGTGGGGTAATAAATGTACTGTCCATGTATAAAATATTTAGTTTATCATCTTTTGACAAAACAAACAAAACATTAATGGTCAGATACCATTCAGGAAATACCAACTGAATATCTTAAAACTTCAGCAAGTTTTGTGCTTATATTTGGTTAATTTTCAGGGTGTCATTTTTTTCCCAGTAAAAAATTAAAGTATATCATGAACTTCTGATTTCTAAAAGTTTTTTTTCAGCCTGACAACCTCTATATATTTAGAGTTTTCTGAAAAGGAGAATATATCACTTTTGGATGTAACTAAACGTATGTTTGACGCCTGACAGATCAGATACAATTTTGCAGATACCAGAACTGAATATAGATGTTTTCTAAGCCACAAACACCTGAAAATAAATAGAGCTGGCTTAAAAGAAATCACGTCATTATTTTGTTACTTGAGGAAAAATGTTGAGTTCTTCCACCTTAGAACAGCAAATATGGAAGAGCAGCACTCTGCTACTTGTCTACATTTATAGTGTATTTCCACATTTTTTGTTTTAAAACAGCTGCTTCCTTTAAGATTTATACAAAGTAGATAGAAAAGGTAAATATTTTATTGATTATATTTACATTAGGCTATCTGAGAAAGTAAATAAGAAGTTTGAACAATTTGTATGATGTTATAGGAAAGGAAAAACAAAAGCTAACCAGTAGATCGCTTCTAGCAGTGTGTTAGGCTTTCCTGTTTTGGTTAAATATTCCAGAATAATGTCATCAATCAAAAAGTTTCCCATTCTACATGAAGAAATGTTACCTTTTTAAGCATTGCTAAACACTTTGACATATTTGAAAAATTGAGTCCCAGATCCTAAAGGTTATTTGTCACAGGAGAAAGAGGAAAATATGCTCTGTGCATGTGAGAATGGCAAATAAAGACTGTAAAGATGATAAATCTTGAGTTGGATACATAAACTACTGAGATTCATAGTTCCCAACTTCATCACACACAGCTGTAGTTTAATTTGGCCTTTACTGACATATAACTATATACAACAGGGAAGTAGTGGTCAGTAGATCATGTCTCAGGATGAAGCCTGATGAAGGAAACAGATAAGAGAGTGAATAGAACACACTACATTTTGAATGCAGGCCATGCAGAATCCTTATAATAACCTGTTGATTTGATATTGGGGGATTTTTTTTTTTGTATTTTTTTGTCAGTTTTCAAAGGCACACTACGTAAGATAAAGCAAGCCTTGAAACCATCCTCTCCCACAGTATTTGAATGATGAAATCCATGTGACAAACCTGCAAAATATTTTGCACTAAAAATGGCTGGTCTGAAGAGCAGTCGAGGTCACTTGTTGATATGATTAAAACAATTTAATTCAAACAAAACTTTCTCAAGGCTTATTCGAACAGCTGATAATTTCATACACTGTAGGCAAAAATTTTAATTTAGCTTAAATATTTTTGCCAGGCCACTGTGAACACTTATGAAACCTGGAATAGCTTCAAGGGAGATTTTTGAGAGAGGGAGAGAGAGAGAGCTTTCTCTAATTGTGTATTGGTGTATTGTATGTTGTGGTCATAGCATGCAACTTTGGTATGACAGAAATGGTTCCAATTTTGTGCTAACATGGAGGGTTTTTTTTCTGCATCACTTGGATAAAGAAATAATTTTACAGTGAGAGGTAGACAAGACAATGCTTGTAAATCTCTGTAGCATTTGACTATAAACTGATTTCAACATCTGGCAAGTTTTAGAGTTCTCTCAGTAGTACATAATTCTGCCTTCATTAATGTAGTAACATCAGTAAGTTATTAGATAATGTCCTTATAATATTTATAATTTTTCAAGGAAACTAGTTTATATTAGGAGGCATATCAGAGTAACCTTCAATTGTAATTTTTGACAACTGAACACTCTAATAACAGATTAATAAAGGCCAAGGAAGAGGGCCCTGGCAGTTTTTGGTCGTCCCCAGGTACATTGCAGAGCAAAAAGCTCTCACTTTTGTACTGAATCTCACATAAAACCATGTCAGGAATTTTCTTTCCCTGTGCTGTCTCCATAAGTGAAAGGAGCTTCTGCAAGAGGGCAGGTGAGAGGTTTGGATGTTCATGAACCACATCTACAAGTCCATGTGGCTCGTAGCGCAGGAGTGCTGGAAGGAGGACTGGAGATGCTCAGGTTGTGCGCTTTGGGCTCCCGCTTAGCATGGAGTGTTGACTAGCCTGCTGCTGCATGGGGCTTTGGTGAGATGTTAGACACTTTGGATACAAAGTGTTGCCCACTGAGTCGTCTGCTTAGATGTAAAGAGTGCTTCCCTCGTCACCCACTGAGGTTGCAGTCTTTGCATAGTAGCACATGCTTTTCAGTGGACACCATATTTAATTGTTTTGGTCTTCTTACTTAAATATATCAGCACAGTAGTACCAAAATAAATTGAACGAGAAATACTCTAGACTGGGGTGAAAATGTAAGGTTCTGCAAATTTCAGATGCAATGCCAAATAATGAGAAATGCTTGCACACTAACCTACTGGTAAATAATAGCTTTTACTTTTGGTTCCCTGGTATGTAAATGTCTTAAATTCACTTGTTTTGTGTTGGTGCTATATAAGCATACTGTTATGCAAAATCTAGATGATAAAATGTATTTTGTGACAAGGTAATAAATGTACTGTACATCCATAAAATAATTGGTTTGTAATTTATGGGGAAGAAACTATTAATGTTCAAATACCATTCAGAAAATGTCAGGGTTTTTTTTATAAGTTCAGCTGTTTATATGCTCTGTATGAATATTTTCATTGTTAAACTTTGTTTAACATAATCTTTGTTCAGGCCCTAAATTGTTTGAGAAATCGTTGTGGCTCGATATAGCTCTTGAAAGTGAAGTTTGGCACAGAGTTGTGTAAGGGAAAAAAATGTGACTATCAACTCTGAAGCCTATACCTTTAAACTCTGGACAAACAAAGCAATTAAGTAAATTGAGTGGTCTCAATTATTTTTGTAAGAAAGCATATATTCCCTCCAAAGTGAATTTTAAAAGATCGGTTGTTGTTATGTCGTCTTTGCAGCACATAGATAGATGATGCTAGTACGGAGCATTCTCACCATCAGACCTCAGCATGTTCCAAGGCCTTCAAATGATGCAGGGCAGATGTTATCTTTGCTACCCCCAACTCTTCCATAGATGAATATTTAATTAAATTGTCTTGCTTAAGGATCTACCCCATATATTTGTTGCCTATAAAACTAAAGTGTATGTGTGGTGGGGTGGGGAAAAAACAGGCATTTTCATTAAGAAGCCACATTAGAAATTAGTATGTTAACTGGATATCCTACTTTAATAGACAGTGTTTTGAATTACAGCTGTTGAAATTAATCTGCCATATTTGAATTTAAATGTGCATTTAAATATATTTTTTCACAAAATTGATGTAGTGATTGCCAAAGAGAAACAGATTTTGCTAAAGGAAATATAGAGGAATTTTTTTGTTGTTGTTTTTCAAAGTCTGGGAAAGACAGAGCTCAGTCCTAGCTTATCTATATAACTTCATATAAGCTACATAGCATAGGACGCTATTAATATTCAAGAGTTATTAGTACAAATCCCTTTATAAAGCAGCCTTACTTTTGCTTTTGAGTGACATTGCAACATTGTTTTTCAATGAGACTGTCCTTGAGAGTCAACAAACTCCATTTCACTAAGAGGGTTAATTAAGGTCAAGTTTATAATGGGGTAGGAAGAAGCACAAACTGAAGCAGCTGTATATCAGATTGAGATTTCAAGGTCTCTGCAATGCATTAATAACTGTGAGGCTGGCTAATGTGGGTGGCATAACATGTTCTATAGCAAAAAATGCTGGGAGCAAACCTGAACAATCAAATACAGTTCTTTTCACTGAAACTTTTTTTATTTTTTTAAAGTGTTTTTCATCAGAAAACTCCTACCAGTCAACCTTATTTCTGAGGGATTGTACCATGTCAGAGAGCAGAGTGTCGGTCAGCAAGTTTTCCTAGGTTTGTCCTGGATATGGGAAATGCATCTTCTCTGTATTGCCCAAGCTGCAGCAGGGAAGTGAATCTGGTTCTCCTGTATCTCAAAGGTGTGGTACTCTGTCTGTAGTATCTATGTATGGGATTTTTTTTTTTCTCTTTTTTTCTGAACAAAAATTTCAAGGAGTCAGCCCCTCCTACTTCCATGATGGTGAGGTGCTAAATGGCCAGTGCCCTGCCTGGAAACAGGAGTGAGCGAGGCTGGAGCTCCTGGCGAGGGGCAGAGGCATTGTCCCCATGGTCAAGCAGCAGCCTCTCTAGCTTCTGCTGATAGACAGCAAACTGTGGGTCAGTGTGTGTCTGGTCCAGCTCTGGGGCTGCTGCTTTTCTTGAAATGCATGAAGCAAGCCAGTCTGGATACTGTGAAACAGCAGGAAGAAGAGAGGATATATTAACCTGGAGGGGGAGGGAGGCAGAGGAAGGGTTGGGTGTGACTTTTCCGTGTGTGTGTATATGTTTTGGTCTATTATAGCAAAATATAGGGCAGTATTTTATTTTCCTCCAGATAAAGACCCCACTAGCGCTGGGGGAGTTGTTGATCACTTCTGTAGTGCCTTCTGTAAAGTTGCTTGTGCTGGGAATATTCACAAAATGGATCTCCTAGATTTTCGGAGCAGTGTCAAAGATTTAAATTCAACAGAAATCATTGGAATCCATCACTTCAGTTTCTGGAAATTTATATTGTGGTATTTTTGTAGTTTTTATGGATCTGAGGTAATAAGGACCGAAACTTTTAACTCTTATTAAGTAAATAAGTGTCGTTAAAAAAATACAGCTATCAAGGACAAATGGAAGAGTACTATTGTTGAGTGGCTTACAAAGCAACAAGAGCTCTCTCCTTCAATCACATAGTAGTTCCAAGAAGTTTGGACTATGACAGCAGCTCTAAAACAAGAATTGTTTAATTTCTCTTCAGGGGCACGTTTGTCACAGGCTAACATTGTTTTGCATAGCGTAAAGAAATCTTTTCAGATTCTTTTCAGCTGTCTTCATGGTACAACTCTCTTTTTCACAGAAGTTGTCCTGTATGATTTCTGGTTTTTGGTGGTGGTAGTGGTGTGCACCTTATTGGTCTAGATCTCTAAATGGAATAAGCTTCTCCAAACTTTATCACGTTGAGTTCAAGGCTTTTATTGTTCAAGTAAGTTGATCATGTAAAACATTACACAGCTCAATATTATAAATTATTTTCTGCAACAGAAGAGCAAAGCAAGTGAAGGAATTAACTTTTACCAGGCATGCTATGGGAACAACCAGTATCCTTAGATTTGGCTTGTCTTTTCTATTCAAACTCCCAGTCTTCACTCAGTTTTTGAAAATTCAAACATTCAGGAGAATGACTGTGTCTAATCAACATCAAGATCTACGGGGTATTTCTCCCTGTCATTAAGGTAGTGAATTGTCAGGAGACAAGTGTTTAACACCAAATTTCTTAGTTTCTATTCCAAGCTCTAGAGAAACAATGATAGACCTGGTTTCTCCTGTCTTGCAATATGAAATCACAGTATCTTGTGCCAATCCTCATCTCCTGCTCATTTTATTTGCCAAGCCTTTCCCTGCAATCCTAGTTTATTTCTTCAGCATTCGCTTGAGCCTAATTCCTTCTCTCGTTCCTTCCCTGTGTAGTTAGCCTCCTTTTGCATCCAGATCCTGACCTTCCCACTCATAAAACCTTCTGAACCTGTCCAGCTCCTTGCCCTGTCTGTCTGTAACTCTGACTGCTTACACCTTCCTCCTGTGTACCCAGCAGGCAGCAAGCAGGGAAGCAGAAGAGCTCTGCTTTCAGCTACAGTGCTTTGTGCCACAGTGGCATCTAGCTGCAGCAGTTACAGATAAAATACCACACAGTCCTGGTTTGGAGCAGGTCAGTGCAGATAGGCTCTTTAGAGAATTCATCTGCCAAAATGCTGAGCATATGCGAAGTATGATCAAAGTCTTAGGATGGCTTTAGCATTTGCTTTTTCCTGTATCCAGCAGAAGACGAGCCCTTGTAGCAAGAGACAATCCCAAGAGAGTTTCAAGTCTCTGCTGCAAAACTGGAGATGCTAAAGCTTTTGAAGGAACTGGTTACAGAACTGTTTGTATATTTCACACCCTAATTTACTCTTGGAACTAGTTTAAGATTTTTTTTTTGCCAGAGCATTCTAAAATATTTTTAATATAATCAGCACGAGGTAAATTCTCCCAAGTAAATATTGAGGACTGAGTAGTGTGAGCCCTCCCTATAGAAATGAGAAAAAGTTTAAGCAACTGAAAACACAGGATCCTCTAATAATAGGAGCTGCTGAAGATTTCTTTGACTGGCTTTCTGTTGGTTTCATTGGGACATATATTTTGTTAATAGCTATTTTATACTGTGAGTTTACAGCTAGATCTTTGACCAAAATATGTTTTGTACATACCCATATTTTAGCAACAAGCTAAGACAATAAATGCAAAATTTCCATAGGTTCAAACCTGTTTTCTTAGTATGCTTTTGCTAATTGCTGCTGACTCTGAAGAAATTACATGAGTTTGTGCTTGATTTTTCCTAGTGAAAAGGGGTCCACTAAAATCATTCAGGCTTCTAAGCCACATAAAGCTACTGCAGGTATGTAACTGTTTACAGTGCCAGTTTTCACTGAACCTCGAGTCCTGTGCAAGCTTTCAACTAATTTGTAACTCAACCTTTACAACTTTTCTGATGTTTTGCCTTGTAATTCTGCAAAGTATATCAAAACCTGAAATCACTCTGCGTGCAAAAAGTTGTGTACATGTGCCAGTGGAAACATTTGAACGTTTGTACACTTAAAATATTCTTCAGGGTTTTGTTGTTTTTGCGTGTGTGTGACATAGGTAAGACTGGAAACTTGATGAATGGACTATGAAGGAAAAAAGTGTTTTTGTGATTCCCGTGGCAGACTCTCCTGATATTTATCATAGGGGAGACTGATGTGCCATGGCACATGCCACAACACCTGGCAGGGTGTTATCCATACCACAAAAGCCAGTAACAGGGAACCTGCTAAACACAGCACACAGGGTAGCAGGACTCTTTTGTTGAAATGCATTCTCCAGTGGATTATGGGACATTTAGTAGTTTCTAATGGTAATAACCTTATCCAATTAAAAAATAATTATGTTCATTTTTAATGTGGTGACAATTTTGTGACATTTGTTTGACAAGCTCCTTTGATCATGAGCTGAAGCTAGGACTGAGGAAACCTCAAAAGACATTTATGTACTGCGCTGCATCCACAGAGACAGGGGGACTGACATTGTACCTTGTCAGAACAATCCTTTGGTATTCTTAACACACAATATTTATGTATTTCTAATTTGTTTTGCAAGAGTTTAGTTTTAATTAAAATTTAAACATTATGAAATCAATGATTTAGTTTCAGGGCTCTGAAGCAGAATGAGAATTTTTTAATAAGCTTTTGCATTTCTTAGAGGAGGAAATTAAAGTTACAGTTTACCATATACTTTTTTTTTTTTTTTAATTGAAATGACTAAATTAAGACGATATACAGCTCAGACTCTGGATCAAGGGAGGAAGCCGTGTCACTTCACAGTACTGGCCTACTTGTGACCGATCAAATGGTGGAAGTCTATAGGAAGCAGAGAAGGGAAGTGTGATGTACAGACTTGCGGTATATATTATGGGCTTATATTATTATAATATATATTATTATTATATTGTACAGCCTTGCAGTATATATTCCCTCATTTTGTTTCTTCTTGTGGATAAAAAAGTTGTGTGTTGATTAGCTTTCCCCCTTCTGTCTGCAGGTAAGTCAATGGCTCTCTCTTATGCTAGTAGTACTGGCAGGCACTGACAAAATAATGGAAACCACCCAGGTCGAAATTCTCTATTGCTTTTCTCAGCTGCATTGAATAAGCTATCTCTTTGTGTTCTTCCCATTCCCACCTCTACAACAAATGTTTTACACAACCACTACCCAACTCTTTTCACAAATAATTTCTATTTGCAGTTTATCATTAGCCCAAGATTAGAAAAATAAAATAAAAAATCACTATGTCTTGCAGTAAGAAGTGTCACCAGATGAAGGTATTAAAATTTGATTCATTTTTATATACAAGCCATTTAGAGATATGGCTGTGGACATCATGGAGCATCTGGTGATAAACTGTCTCGTGGAGACAGAAAGATATGATTCTATACACTGTTAGGAAGGTGAGGGGAATTTTGCAAATTATGTGGAAATAGTCAGCCATACTGAAAAATGATAAAAGGAAGAATTTCCATATAGTATCATTACATTTAATAGATGGAAGTGTTTTTGTTTTTTTTGTTTTCTTGAATATTAAATCCGATAAGCCGGAATTTCTTCTAGAAGTCATTTTCAGGGCTGTCTCCTAACGCTCATTCATATGTGCAGAGGGGTGCAGAGTGGGGGAAGCTGGCAGCATGACTGGAGGAGGATGTGGGGCTGAGGGAAAAAATGGAAAGTCATTCTGTCTTCTATCAAAAATACGTATTGGCTCCACATATTGGTTCAGTTTGAAAGTTACTCTTACAGAAACCAAGAAAAAAGAGAACTTTTTAAACTTCATGGTTACTTATGCCTTTAGAGATATAGATGAAGAGAAATTATTGAAGTAGACAATGGGATGCAGATCCTCTAATGTTATTACAACAAACTGGTGTTAAGTGGAGTCAGTGTAAACCAGCTGTGGATTTGATACCCAAAAATGATTTATTATTTCTTTTGTTACCTATATATATGTATATATATTGATGGCTAATATCTACATAAAGATCTTAATGGGGCAGGCTGAAATATGAATGAATAGAGCTCTGTTAGGACTGAAAAGTTAGTTTTTAAATCATTAGCATAAAAATGGGGAGTGATCTAATCTATTTCAAAATGGTGGAATTAGAGGAGACCTGTTGAAAAGCAGAAGGAAAATTAGCAATGATTTTGTGATAAAGAAGCAGACTGATATGTAGGAAGGAAATCAAGAGAGCAAATCACTGTAAAAGTAACAGGCTGTCAGAATAAAACCTTGATTTATGTATTTGATTACAACAGGACAAAATCATACAAGGAGACAATAAAGCAGGAGGCTGAAAACATTGACCATACTGAGAGAGTGATTTTTGGTAGAATTTTATCCTTGAACATATACTAGAGGGATTACTGTTTTGTATGAGTTCTTAGGGAAACATCTGAAATTAAGAAACCAATACTGTTTGCTGTTTTAATGCGGTTAGGAAATCTGCTGTTTCCAGTCATTCCTTATTTTCACATTACCACTCCTTTGCATCTCTCTTGTGGCTGAGTGCTAGCAAATCATCAGGATCAAGATAAGAAAGTGTGTTCCTATTACACTGCATTTTTAGGGTGAGAGTTCTACCTGTTTGTCTTGTAGAAAAGCCTAGTCCTAAATGTCAAAGATCTGATGAATGCTCTAAATTTAAAAGAGGAAAAAAAAAAAAAGTGAACGGGGAAAAAATTCCTGGGTGGATTTGTCTTGTCTGCGTATCAGGAAGTTTCCCTCAGGGCTTTAGAAATTTCGGGATAAATGATATGTGGCCTCTGCCCCTGAGGTTATCAAGTCATTCTCCTGTATCACATAAGCCCAAGCACATCTTGATAAACTTGTAGATAAATTTATTATCATTTTCCCCATTAGTAATAATTCTTCAAAATATTAATCAGGGCTCAAAAGTGTGCATGCTTTTAAATGCAAAGCTCCAAATTGTATTCAAGAGATTAAAAATCTGTGAGATCTTTCAGCATATTCAAATCTGGAGATAGGTTGTTATTAATCAAAACCTTAAACAAGCAAGCAATGCATCCAGGTGCTTGCTTCAATCTGACCACATCAGTATCAGCATCAAAAAA
>VXAL01005939.1:6844-17282 GCA_013399475.1 Chauna torquata | reverse complement strand
AAAAAAAAAAAAAAAAAGTTAATAGTTTGACCAGCTTGACATTCAAACTTCTCTTCTTCTCACCAACATAATGCAAGCCCATGTACCAACAAAATCAACTAGACAAGAGGCAGCTGTTAGTATGGTTTTAGAGATGGTATATGTGCTTCAGAGACCAGTGTTTCCTCCTTCATTGGCGCCAAAGCCCTGCTTTGCAATTATTAACCAGTGTAATTTGTAAAATCCTTTAAATAAAAAAAGGAAAAAAAAAAAGGGAAACCAAATGAAACAGCATCTGTATTGAAACCAACAGTAAAACTTTCATTAACTTCGGTGAAGGATTTCCTAGATATTTTCCTGGAATACCACAGGTTCCTCTGGGTAGATCGCCACTGCTACTTATATCAGCAAATACTGATCCTTTACCAGTAAGCATGATGGCCAAGCACCTCATGCAGTAGTCTGGCACAGGGTCCGAGTTGTGAGATGCTCAGTTCTCAGACACCAATTCAGCAAAGCCCTGAGATGTAGGCTTAGCTGTTGGCACACCAGGAGTCCCAGCGGTCCTCTAAGTGCTTTACTGGACTGGGGCCAACGTGCTCAGTTCTTTGAACAACAGGGCTGTGTGCAGTAAACATAAATTTTACCCTATGTTTTCAGTGTTGGTACTGCCAAATTCACCTCTTGTTTGTTGACTTGCAACTCTGATGATGTTGTCAGTCTGCAGACAGAAAGAAAAAAAAATCTTTAACTCTAGGACGGTGTTGCCTATATGGCTCAAAACAATGCAACCAGACCCATCCGTATATCATCTGTCTTTCTGAATTGTTTTTCTGGGGTAGAGTCTATGTGTCTCTACCCACGGCAGAGCTAAGCATAGTGAATCTTTTTCAAAGAGCTTTTTAAACTAGTGAAACTGAGAGGTATTTTAAAATTGTTTCTGGTTCTCACAAGGCAAGAGCATTGCAGCAGAAAAAAAGTTGCTTCATGCTGCTGCTCATTGCTGATCCCTGGCCAAAAAAAGTCATTCAGTATTGCATAGATGACTGACTCTAAAAATCTGTGTCAGCTGAATCATTTATTTATTTATTTATTTATTTATTTATTTTAAAGCAGACAACACACTGTACTTGTGGGATTGAGCTGGGAACAAGTTCATTAAGCTAACAAAATGAGACAGGTATGTAGCAGAACTGTCAGGAAGAGCTAGCATTGATCCCACCCAGTATTCTGATAATGAAGTACTGTATTTATGGGGATAGTACTAAAGGTTTTTAAGGTGGTGAACAATTTGAGTCATTTTCTGTGATACGCATAATGTTTTGCAAGTTGCAGCTACTCGTGTTGAGCATGCCCTTTGGACACCATGATTCAGGTAAAAGAAAGGTTAATCGGTCTGATTACCAAAAATAATGATTTTTTTTTGTTGTTAAGATAGTTTTGAAAGCTAGCAGAGAATCTGGCCAATGAAACAGTATAAATATTTTCATGAATGTTGATTTGTTTGCAGCAGCATCTGAGAGGTGAAACAGCCGAGCACCTCTGACTGGAATTCTTCTGGCTCTAAATCAACATGGTGATGAAATTTCATGTTTTCAAAGAGCCTGGTCATTTTGTTAGCTTTTTTTGTGCTTGTATGTACTACAGAATCAAGATCTTTAAGGGAAGGAAGAAAAACAAAACTCTGAATATCAATAAATTAAAATGAAGAATACAGGTAATTAGTAATAGTTATGAAGCATGAAGGAGGTCTTAAAGAGCAAGATCTTTGTTTTTGTGAGACCACAACTTGAGACTGGTTTCAAAGCAGAACTTCTGCGGAGATCATTGGTATGGATTGAAAGCTAAAACCTGGAATTTTTTTTTTCTTATGTATTTTTTTTCTTTTGTACAGGCAAATCAGATCTCTGAATTTTTCCTCATAGATTTATTTTTCTAATTAAAAATATATATAATGTCATATTGCTGTTGCTTCTGTTTTATAGTACAGTTTCTCTCCAGCAGTCTTTTCTATTTCAGATTATAATGATAGGTAGTGTTTTGAGGTAATCTCAGCTAAGTGTTATGATTAATATTCTCTGTTCACTTTGGGTCCTTTCCTTTTTAGTTGAAGTGTGGAGATCAGAATGAAAAATTCCAAACGTTAAGTAAAGTGTTCCTCATGAAAATTATGTAAATTGCAATTGTCTACTAAATTAATTAAGAGTGTTCATCGGAATAGCATATGAAAAATGGAAGATATTTCCAAGTGTTAAATAATGGCTGGATCATTCTGAAATTAAAAAAAATTAAACAGATACATGGTCATAGTCTGCTATTCACCCTGTGAAATTGCATTTGACCTCCATTTGGGTAATTATATTATGCCTGCCTAAAATTCCATGCACAGTGATTTAAAATTGAACATATTATTTCTACTCCTCCTATTCTACTTTACTGAATGTGGCTGCTATTTATTGCTATGTAGTTATATTTATTTAGAGGATGATCATGTTCTAGTGGCTGACTTCCATGGCTCCTATATAGATTTATTTGACAAGTGCATTTTCCAGCTAGGTAATTAATACCGTGTAAACAAAAGATTATTTATATTTATGTATCATATGTATTCTGATGTACTTCAGACTTCTGATGAAAGAGAGGAAACAAAATTATAGAACAAATGGAAAACATTTGCATCTATTTCTTCATGAAAACTGCTTGGGACTCATTTCTAACAATTGTGCCAAGAAACATCCCATAAACTACTTTATCAGCAACAGAGACGTTTTCATGATGCTGGCCTACAGCTTCATGCAGTACGTAGTGAATATAAAGATATTTCTCACTGCCTGAACAGAAGCTCAGCAGTTATCTGACATCAGTCTTCAAACATAATTGCAAGTTTAAACTCTTTGAAGAGAAAGGTATTTTATCATAGAGAAAGTAGTGTATGCTCCTTTTTCATTTTTAATCAGGCTTTAGCTCTGTAGCTTCATTCTAAGAAGAATTCATATCAGATGGGAATAATAGGCAGAGAAGCTAATTTAAGCCCAATAATTTGAATCCTAAATTTACTCCTGTTAAGTGTGTTGGAAAATTGATTGCTTTGTAATAGTTGAATTACAATGTCATGCAGTTGTAACAAACAGACTTTTTCCCCCTCTATGGACAGAGGGGTATATTTTGCAAAAGGGTAAGAACTTGATATAAAAGAGTGATTAACTTAAGCTCTGAACTGTACGTAATGCCTGTTCTAGCTGTACCTGGGTTGAACTGTACAGTCCTAAATAATGCATATATGAAGTAAATGTTAGATCTGAGTGGCACTGAAACTCTGGAGACTAGTGAAAACAAGCAGCATCTTACTTCTGTTATTAGTAAATGTTTGGGATTAGTGAGAGAGAGAAAAGTACTTCTGTTTTTGCAATACCTTTGAAACCTGCCTACTTTCTGTCAACCTGTTAAGTAATCCTTCCTGAAAGTATGGGTAGAAGCAGGTTAGGTGAAGTAAGAACGAGTCTGAATCTGTCCCCAAAATACAATTCAAGGATGAGCGTGTTCTGATCTTTGAAAATGTCAGGAATCCTGATGTTTTTTTGTTCGTCTCCGTCTCATGCATTAGTATTTCCTGCTTTCAGTGAGATTGATAAAAACATCAAATTATTGTTCCACTTACTAAAGGGAATTTGAGCCAGGACTCAAACTCAGTCTTGTTTTCAATGCAGGAAGTGCATCATTCCCAAAACTTCGATCAGTTCCCAAGAAACATATGAACTAAACTTTTTCTTTGATTCCACTGTTTCCTAACACAGGGCTATTTTTTAGACTCAAGGCCCACCTGAAAATACAAACTTCTGTACTTCAGAAACTGAAATGTGACACTGAGAATTACAAAAGTGCTTAATGACGTTAGATGTTGAACTAGAACTATTGTTTTAGCTAGAATATATAATGTACATCCTAAATTCCTTAATTTACTTAATTATCTCCTAATTACATTCTAATTAATTACTAATTTAACTTAATTTCCTCTGGTAATTTCCTTATTAATCCCTCCTTCAATATGTTACATTTTTATCCTTCCTCCTGTAATTGGGAAACAGACTTGTATAGTCTTTGCTATGATAAAAGGTATGTTTTTTACCTGCTGCAAAACATAGCTAAATGTGGCTTTGCAGATTGCATATTTTCATTAGAAAATCAAATGGTCATGCAGTGGTCAGTCTCACTAGAGCACAGGAAAACAAGAACGCTTGACTTATGTTATAGATTTCTTACATTAAAAAAAAAAAAAGTAGGTTTTTTGTGGAGACCAAAGTATCCTGAGATTTCTTCATGAAATATAGTCATTTCAGTGTTTAAGACCTCTATTTCTCCTTAGTTATTGTTCCCTCTGTGTCTCATTTAAGCAGATCTTTAGTGAGACTCTCTCTTTATTTATTTATTTTATTTCAGAAAGTTCTGCCTTCTTTCCCCATGTGTGGATATTTCCCGTTTGCACTTCTTCCTGGCATTCTTTCAGACCTGTTAGCGAACTATTGCCTTACTAAAACAAAACCAACAGAAACATATATATATATATATATACACATACATCCATACACAATAGGGAAAACCTATGCAAGAGCTCAAGTTTCCCCTTCCTTGAAAAACTGTGTGTTAATTAAAAGATCTAGTTCTTTCTTTCTCATTGACATACCTCAGGCTAGAGGTGTAGCTATCAAATGCTTGTATCTTGCATCCAAATGGGGGGAAAGCATTTCAAAGTGAGGCAAGTGCACAGTTCAAGTGAGCTTTCACTATATAACTCAGCAACATTTTAATCAAAAAGGATTCTGTTGTTAGCACAGATGGAGGCAAAGCAGTGGGAGCATAAGCTGTCCAACAGTAGCAGAGCCAGAAAAAGAGAGGTCCTCAGTTTAACAGTGTTGGCAGAGTATCATTCCCTGTAATTGTGCAGCAAGTCTGATGTTGCATACAGGGATAAGCTGGAATAGTTTTATTTTTGTAGAAATTGTTTTTAGGAATAGCTTTCAGAGTCTGCACCACACAATTTTAAAATAATTATATTTATTAATCTTTTCAACTGGTTAGCAAGGAAAAAAAATTCTAAATAATAGCAGAGAAAAAAAAATGGAATCAAAACCTAGCATAGGGTAGATGGCATCTTTGCTGCATTTCTAGGGGGCTTCTGAGGAAGTAGTTAAGAGTGATACAGAAATGTTCCCTCCTCTACGTGATATCTAACAGCCATTGCTGATTTTAACAATGTAGGTCTCAGCTTGGAGAAGAAAATAAGGAAGGGTCAAGAGAAGAGGGAAGTGGCAGGGAGAGAGGTGGGCATTGTATTGTCTTCATTTTCAGCTTACCATGGCATAACTTAGAGATAGCAACAGAGACTACTGGAGCTCTAGGTTGCTGAGTTACTTTTTCATCAGCAGTGTTTATGGTGCACGAAAACTCTACCAGTATCTTGTTCATACTGCTCTGGGTGCTGCTGTTTCCACCACAGTCAAGGTATTACCCTGAATGCAAAGTCTGCGGGCCCACCTTGTGCTCCCTGTGATGACGGACTTAAACTAAATCACTCAGTTATAAAGCAGCTTAGAAACATCCTCCTGAGAAGATGATAACCTCTGGCAGAGGGGTAGTAACAAACAAGTTGGGCTGTGTAGCATCTTTAACAGACACAGCTAATTAAATGTGTATCAGGCCTGTTGTATGGCCTGAGGGGGAGCAAGAGGCCTTCGGCTGGCAGGTTGGTACTGGGTCCTGGGTCCTTTCCTTCTCTGGAGAGCAGAGACTCTTGGGACTTATTTTAATTCACTGATCCTGTGCTTTCAGTATCTTCTCTATTCCTTTTGACCTTCAAATGTAATTTTATTAGAAAAATGATTGTAAAATAGCCATCTGCATTTAATTTCCCAGTTACCTTTACATGGAGAGTTCTAGGTTATTTTGGCAAGGCCTTGTTGGTTTACTCCATGAATAAGTTTATCTGCTGCAACTGCTAAGCTGAAAATCTTTCTAAAATCTGGAAACGTAGCTGTGATCTTTCTTATTCTTTGCATCGAGGCTAAATAGAAATTACAGTTGTTTTTTCTGGCCTTGTAGTATTTAGTAATGTAAACCAAGTGGTAGTGTATGACTAAAGAATTCAGAGAGTGAAGAAGCGTTTTTTTGGCTTTTTTTTTTTCCCTCTCCAAGCATTAAGAGTGGCGTGCTTGGTTCCATAAAGTCAGCAGCAAGCAGCAGCATTGCTATGGAGTCCAATCAAGAAATTTCTACTTGGTGACTGCTGCTTTTGGGGATCAAGTCTTGCTAACTCGAAAATCTGAGTCCATTTCAACAAAGAAGACTGGTGAGTGGAAGAGAGGCTAATAAGCCACCTCCTGAATCATCAAAAAGCGTTTAAAGTTATTGTCACTGCAGGTATTGAAGATCACTGGGCTGTAAGAGTCTGCCTTGTGTTTTAGTACTCAACAACTCAAGCTTCCAAAAAGTCTCATCACTAATCTCATTGACTGATTGACTTGTAGCACAGAGTAGCCTGCAACAGAAACTAAGCCCATGTATTTAGGTGACCAACTTGAAGTCAAAAGAAAATCTTTGTAGATAAATATGTATGAAGGTTCTTGCTCTTTCCAATTATATTACACATAGGATAAAAAAAATAGAAAGTATTCACTTCATTAAGACAACCAAGCATAATTGCATATAAATTTTTAAAATAAAATATTAGAAAAGGAAAAGCTGAATTATTTTCTAGAACATAAATATTCCCTCTTATTTTTCTTATTGAAGGAGAGTGAGAAACACCATTTAGCATTTTAGTTAAGTTTTGCTCCATTCAAGGAATATAGTGCTATAAATGCACTTTGTTTTGGTTTGTTTTCCCCAAAGGCAGAAGACTTTGGTGTCAGTAAAGGCTCTTGAGTCCTTGAATTATCCCGCGGGCTATCTTTCAATCTAATCTTAGCCAAGCACTTACTAGTTATATGATAAAGTTGGAGATTAAGGGCCAAATTCTGTTTTCAGTTATTCCACTGAAACCCACTGAAATCAATGTGAGATTGGACTTGTGTGAAAGGGAAGAATTTGGGCTACTGTCTTCAAGAGATAAGAACAGGGCCAATACTATAACAGCCTTTTCCAACAAAAACAGATTCGGACAAACTTAGTCGTGCTGTCCTTGATGTGAAAATAGAACTCTGAGAGTTCTTGTTGGACACATTTAGAAAAATTCTTTTTTTTTTTTTTTTTGTATTTGTTAGGTACAGAAGGAGTTTAGGTGGAAACATCACAAATTAATTTTCCAATTAAGCTTACAAAGTCCTGTATTTATTTCACAAGGGAGCTGCATCTTCAAGGGCATAGAGTGGCACTGTGCAGGTAGCAGTTGGAGCCCTTTCTTTGAACCCCACAGACCCTTCCAAGAAATAGCTCGTGTTATAACTGTAGATAATGAGGAGCATAGACAAACTAGACTTTCCTGCATAGTGTTTCAGTATCTTTTATGGAAGTAAAATGATCCCTTCTCTTCTCCATTCCCTTTCCAGTCTTGACTACAGCACTTTTTGAGAAATAGTAATACCTGGTGTTGTCATGGAGTTTCAGTGTCTAAATCAAAATACCTGTAAGGGATGTCTGGTTGTGTGAAAGTAGGAACCAGTACACTTACCATAAACCATTAGGTTAGTTTGACCATTGAAGTGAATAGAGAACAAATTCTCACAGTGTCAGGGCTTTCCTTTAGGTGGGAGCTAGAGAGACAAGAAAAGTGGTTTTAATTTTCCTTTTTTTTTTTTTTTTTTTGCTAAGCAGCTCACCTGCTTCTTCCACAGACCTTGGAATTCAAGCTTGATGATATTTCTTGTTTGAGTGTTTAAGCTTTTTGGATATAATCATGACTAAAAATGCACCTAAGCACCTTAGACACTGCTCTATTTAATTATTGAGTTCCTTTTATTTCTACAAGCAGTGCCTCTGACTTCCCTTTAAATCTGCTTTTGTGGTTCAGCAGGCCTGTGGCCCTATTTTCTAGGTAGCGGTGACCATATGAACAGCAAATTGGTCCATACTGTTACCTTCTAATATCACCCTGCTGTGCTTCTGCACTTGGATGATTGTGATGCTGTTTTCTGTAACAGATGTAGTCATACAGACATGTTCAAAATGGTGTAGCACTGCTTTGTGCTGTTAAGCAGATTTGTTGCATGCTAAAAGTAGCTGTTTTTCAGTGACAGGTAGAACAATCTGTAGCATTACATCCAAGTTTAAAAAAATGTTCATGAAGTATTTTTAGACTCTTGGATGAAAGGGGATTTATATAAATGTAAGATATTACTATTCTAGTCATTTTACTAAATAACAATGGTAGGTGTCTTTAGGCATAAAATTTATGCACATGAAAAACAATACTTGGCAGCCTGCAGTAACAGCACAGTGTGTTGACATGATGACGATATTCTATAACAAATAGCTCTGGAAAGCCAACAGAAGCCATGGTATTGCATGTGTACTGTGCAGTATGTGAACAGACTGCAACAGCTTTATAGAAGATTGTAAAGAAGTGCGTAAAACCAAGTGGCAACAGCATCAGAAAAATACAAAATAAAGCAAGCAGGAAAACTACAGCCGGGGCTCTATTAGAGAATAAATTGGATAGATAGTAAAGCAGAACTTGTGTTGATTGGCAGCTGATGCTAGCTCTTCCTTAAATTAGGAATTTATTTGGGATTTTGCTGTAGCACTGAACACAGGAAAAAGAGCCATATGAGTTTGTCAGTGTGAATCAGAGGTGGCAAACCTTTTGAAGGATCCGCAGCACTGAAAGGTTTGTTTATTCCCTTTTGTATGGATTTTGTTCTCTGAGATGTGCCTTAAAAACCTCTTAAAAACCTCGTGATAGCTTTGGTTTGTTTGTGCCTATTCTTTCTCTCTCTCTCCCCCCTTTTTCATTCTCCAATGAATGTCTGTATTTCTGTAGGGTATTGCTGAGCGTGAAAATGTTGCCCTAATTCCTTAAAAGTGAAGCAAGAGTATTTTTCAAGGGAAGTAAAAATTTTGCTAGCAACAGCAAAGCAAATGAAGGTAGATTTGGCTGGAAAACAAGAATTCCACGTGTAATACAATATTAAGTTTTCCATGTTTATTTTTGTTCTTTATTGGAGAGAACATTGCACCAGTAAGTTCCAAACTATCAGGAAAACCCAGAAATAGAGCCCTAGTTACATAGCCTGCTGATCAAGGCAGTCATCTGGGTTTTGGGACACTTGTATACACATTCCCTTCCAATTAGCACATTCCAGATGAGGTCCCAGTAGCTGGCCTACAATCAGCTTGTCATACATCCACTAAATATTTTTCTGTACAAAGTGGAAAACCTCAGGTAGTCATAGAATAAGTAGATGATACCTTTGAATATCCTGATAATTATTAACTACTTGTTTAAGATGTACAGCATGCAACTGTTTAATCTGAATCTGAGATCAAAGGTGTCATTTTTTTTTCACATCTTTCTACTGTTGAGTCTAAATACAAAGATTTGACTTAAATAATGCTGTAAGTTAAAATGTTAACATATCATCTTTGGGTTGTGTTTCTTGATAATGTACTCAGTAATATTTATCTAATTCAGGTTTGTTTTTCATTTTTTTCCAGCTTTTTATGAGTAGCTTTGTTCTGCATTAAAGATTTGACCAAAATCTTTAACTCAGTGTACATAAATCTGTTTGGCTTCAACCAACAACTTTTCTGCTAAGTGTAGGAATGGACTTCTGTTTTTGTTGTTGTTGTTGTTGTTGCAAAACCAATGCTATAGTAACCTTCTCTTTCTACTAGAAAAGTGCACACCAAAACATACTAGTTGCAAGAATTAGAAGTATGAAGTTTTCACAAAGTATGAAAACAAGCATTACAAGAAAACTTGCATTCCTGTGGCCTGACTTCAGGAAAGTCTGAAATTCAGAGAAGCAAAAGGCTAGCAGATATGTCACAAGAACTAGCATGAAGGCTATGTTGTGCTATAGAAGATTTCAGAGAGAAGGGGAAAAAAGCCATTCATATTTAAGAAGTATTCTAACAGACTGTACACATTTCTCATTTATCTGGAATAGCACATTTATTGGGCAAGTCAGAGAAGTGCCTACATATTTTATTGCTGTGATTTTGATTTTCCTTTTTTTTTTTTCATTTTCATCTTGCTGCATAGAGTACATAAACTAGCTTTTCAAGAACAAAGGCAAATGAAAACTANTTATATATATAAAATGCACATGCGTGCACACACACACACACACACACACCCTTTTTTGTGATGATAGCTTCTGCCAGAAAGAGTTCAAGTTAAATATGCCAGTCTCACTAAAGTTCTACCTTTCTGTTTTCCTTTTTTCTAGTCCACTGTTTCTATCAGTCCATTAGTCTTTGTTTCATGATAGTAATTATCTGCCCAAGCTCTTCAAGAATGAGTGTG
>VXAL01005934.1:2026-73319 GCA_013399475.1 Chauna torquata | reverse complement strand
GGTCCTGGTCTAAAGGTCTCTTGACCTTTATGTCTCTTTGAGTGAAATCCAGTCTGAATTCTTAACATCATTCTCTTTGTCTCTTTGCCCATTTAACGATTTCGGACATTGTTAAACAAAAAAAAAAGCTGTGTGAGAAAACATGTTGACTCACACTGAATAATACTGTATCCAGTGAATACTGGAAAAAATACATACTGAGTGACAATGAAAGGGGACAAAGATATAAAAGTACTGAGGAAGTACGCTTAAATTGTTCACTGTGGATGCAAGGTTTAATAGTAATATAACGATAGAAACACCACAAAATTTACTACAGATTATTGTTAGAAAGAGACTTCTCTTTGGCGACGTTTGTTCGATTTTAGATCACTGTGTTGGTAGGAGGTGAGCAGTGGACATATCCCTACCATTGTGATAAACTCAGTTTGGGTGTCTGTGCAGGATCAGCAGTTTGGATTGAAAGTCATGATACTATCTTAGAAGAGATTTACGCTGAAGACATAAATTGTATCCCTCAAACTACAAAATATGACAAACCAAGAAACAGGTATATCTATATGCAAGTTTTTGTAAGACAGTAAGGTTTAGTATTTCTTAATTTGTTTGTTACTTTGTTTGCCTGACTAATACAAACTCTATACAGATGGTCTTATTTCTGATATAGACATCATAAGTTGTAATACGAGATTTTTGGACTATTAGAATATCTGTTTTTAGTGAGAGAAGTTACATCTTCTAATTTCATATGAAATTAAAGTCTTACATTCACGCAGTCCTTCAGTGGTCCAAATTTCACATATCTGTATTCTGTTTGCTTCAGTTTTCACAGTGTTTCATGAGTTATTGTAAAGACTGAAACTTGCATGGTTCAGTGCATGGTATTTTTTCTTTTTTTTTTCTTGGCTTTTCTTGGCTACATGTCACACCTAGCTGGTTGGGAGGTTGGAAGGTTTTGTTCATCGGTAAAACTTTGTTATTGTCATTGCTACCTCTTTCTGATTGTATCAATGTTTCACAGACAGTGATCTTTCTCTAATCTTGATGACTAATGTTGCTGTGATAGATACCATTGCTCATGAACTGAGAATTGCTTTCATAAAATAATCCAGAATTTATAGAACGTTTCTTCTGCTTTTGTTGTACTGCTTTGTGAGCTTCTTATTTGTATGTTTAGTTTAATTCTCTTACAGCTACTTGTGTAGACAGTGTAAGAGACCTTTGTGTAATCAAGTATGGTCAATTAAATGAGAGTAAAGGATGTAAGTATATAAATCTGTTCTTATGTGTTCCCCTTTTATTATATGTGTGGCATTAAAACTTGGCGTTCTCTTACTGGTAGTCATTTTTCCCTTTTCACACTGACAGGTGTACACAGTTTTAACTGATGATTTATATGCTGTTAAAATGAAAGGAATTAGTTTTTTGTTTTTAGTAAGTGACCTTTTATTGAATTTAATTTTCAATGCATTTTTTGCAGAGATTTTCCTGTAATGTTGTTGTAGCATAAACATTTTTTGTTAGTCACTATCAAAAACTTTCTTTTGATTCTTCAAGTTTTGCTGTCTGCTAGGCAGTTTCTCTGGTTGTACTGATCATGGCAGTTAAGATCGCTTGTATCCTCTTCAACTCTCAGTGCGGTGGCACACCTTCGTACCCTTGGTGTGTCAGAGGGATGAGTGCTTCAAGTGTTTCAGTTTGACCTGCCCTTTGACATTCCCCTTCAGATCACCCGTAATTGAAACCTGGCTGAAAACAGTGTAACAGAAATAGATATTTATGTACAGCATTCACAGTTAGAAGTACTTGTAAATAAACTGAGTGGAGGAGGGAAGGAGCACAGTATTTCCTGAAATGTGTAGAGGAAACATGCATACATGAAAAGCGAGTCTCCTTCCTGGGTACCCCAGAGGGTTAAATTTGTATTTGGCCGCCCCCATGAAAACTTACATACTTCGAACTTACTCAAATGGTTTCTGATACTCCTCTAGCAATGCTAAGGATTCATTTATTTCTGTGGAAGTGCATCCATCATCGTCTGGACCGTCACATCCACTTAAGTCCCGAACTCAAGGAGTTTTTAACTTCTCTTTCTGCCGTCTCATGGCACAATGTGCATGGTGGGAGGTATCTCCATTCCCTTAACACTGCTTTTATAGCAGATAAACAACTCCTGCTCTGATACAAGCAGCTAATGCAGTAAATGCAGCATATTTTAGTTACACATACGTGACACCAGACCCCACCAAACTGGCACCAGTCGATATCCTAGTTAAGTTTGGGGTGAAAATCTGTACATATTGTAATGCAGTCATTCATAATAATAATAATGTAACCTTCATATATTCCAGTGCATCCAGCAGCATATCTGAATAAGATGTTTTTCTTGTGACTTATGAAAAGATCTGGGTTGATTTGTTAATAAATACTGTTACTGTTATTAAAACATGCACTAACAGTTTAACGTTCGTACCTAGCAAATGTTTGGCTCTAAGTATTTGTCATTAGAGCACACTGTTATGTCTGTAAATAAGAGCTGGATGTTAACCCTGCCACAGCATGGTGTGTAACTTCAGAAGTCCTTCTACCGGAACATGATCATTTTGTGAATTATCCTCATGTTTACTGGTGCAGTCTGAAGCAGTCTGCATGTGCGCAGCTCCTCTGACATGAAACACTGTGTGCGTGAGCAAAGCAGGGCCTGTCCTTGCTTTGATGCGCAAGCTGAAGGTGTGAGTAATGATTGTATTCACTGGGTGATTTTAATTGGCAGGTCTTACAGTGTAAAGTTTTATTTCTAAGAAATGGTATTAGTTTATAAGGGAAAAGTACTTTTTCCAGAGGAAGGTACTAACTGAAACATCAGAGTTAGCAAAATGAAGTTCAGTAGGCAAGAAGAATTTTAGTACGTCATTGAATAAATGCAAGGAGTAAGTTGTGCAGTGGCTGCGATTTTGAAGTGTTTCACTAGATGAACATGTGCAGCTACAATTTGGTTGTTGCTTTTGTTTGGTTGGTTTGGTTTTTAGAAAAGGCAGTGATTGTAAAATCTTGGTGACACCAGTGACAGAATCTCGCAGGACTAGACTCTAAGTTATTTTCAGTTAAATGAAAGCGCTCCTGCTAGTTCGTGCTGTCATTTGAGAGTTTTGTTTTGCATAATAAATTGTGCAGTGTTTACTTGCATGTTTTTTTCTTCTTGTTTAATTTACTGTCCATCCACTGGCACAGGAAAAACATTTGTATAAAGTTCATCATGCATGCTTTGAGTTACACTGTAGGTTGCCTTACCCACGTGGTGCCTGCCTGCTCTCTGTGGGTTCAGAATGCTCTCAACTGTAGAATGGTAACCGCGACCTACGTGAAGAGAATATACTCATCAAATGCATTTTTTAATTAAATGACCAATGAAAATGCTTAATATATCTGAGAAATTAATCATATTCAGTGTCAGTTCAGCAGCCATAGTATAGCAACTAATAGCAAAGAAACTTTAAATGTTTACACTCCATATTCAAAGTCAGAGAGGAAGTAGTTGCTTATATTTATCTGTGTTATCCCTGAAGAGTTGACGTAGAATCTATTTAGCACTTCGTAGAAGACTCAAACAGCTTCCAGGTTTCTAGCTATGCTGGCTAATTATGTAAATGTAAATTGAGAGAGTACAGAACAACATTTTAAGGTGGTGCTAGTGAGAGACTGGAGATACGTCATCTTATGTCAAATGACCAATAGTGCCTTGAGTTTGTTTGTTTTTCCTGATGCAGTGATCGTGTTTCCAGCTTTCTTCTAAAACAAGCTGGGTTTACTTTGCCTTTCAGATCGTCTCCCTGTGTGCTGTGTATAATACTGCAGCTGGTCAGCCCCCGATTAAGTTACAGCCCAAGTTGATGGACAGTAAGATGCCGTAACGTGTGCTTGGGTTTCAAACCTGCTGCAACTGAATTTAAAAATCTTAGCATAAAACCTTGGTGGAAGAGTTTAAGTTTCTAAAGGAGCTTGGAGCTTATCTTGCTGATTTTTAAAAATCTTTTTTCTATTTTAAACTTCTGAAATTTAAAGAAAATCAAAATGTAATTTTAATTAACAAAAATCAACATAAAAAGAGGGTTAAGCTGACAATTTTTCTCCTGGAATAGGTGTAGGCTTTGAGGCCTCACGGAGAATTATGATGGTTCAGTTGGCAAGTGGTGACTAACTCAAGAACTGTACCTCTGGGCAGAAGACTGCGTTCTTTTCAATGTTGCAAGCTTGTGCTGGTACAAGAATATAAAAACTATATGGATTGTTAATATATGTAGAAGTGATTCAGTTGTTCTTATTGTTAAAGCTGAATGAAAATACCAGGAAGTACAAATTATAGAAAAAGTAGTGAAGTTCCCTTTCATGTTTTTCCTCTAGTTTTATAAAGTTTTCTAAACTTTAAGTACTAACTATTTTAAAGAAGGAATTTGCTTTTTAGATTTTGTTCTAAATCTGTTGTCACAATTCTTTTAAACATGTATATGTAACTGCAAGTCAGGTTTGAGTTTGTTTTCTGTTAGCATCTGATGCTGAATTATTGACCCTAAGAGTTGTCATCCATAACAACTTTTTCTAAACTTGTCAATTTCTTAGTATGCTAAGAAGCATGCTAAGCTGCTAGCTTTTTATATGTTTTGTTAATTTTTTAAATAGAAAAATAAAAGATGCAAATAGCATCTCTAACAGAGGGGAAAATGTACAGAAGAACTCCCTCCTAAAAACTGGTATTTAAACATATTTAAGCTGCATGTTATTTGCTTTCAAAGGTTATTTCTCTGGCTTAATTATTTCATTCGCATTGCAGGATAGTGCTAGTGCTTATTTTTCTAACAAACTGATAACAATTTTTTTTTTGTCAACATATCAAGTTAGATATGCAATGTAGAAATCAAATACTTGCATTTCTCTGAGCAAGAATATTTAATGTATTTCTGTATTTTTAAAAATCTGACTTTAGAGGCTGACATTTTTTCATTGTGGCTGTTCTACCCCTTTTTTATAGAGTGAGTTGCTGGAGCAGCAGAAGTCAGCGTTTGCCTTAATCTCTCCTACTGAATCAATGCCTGCTTTATCAGTATTTGACTTTTGAAATCTCCTTCACTTTCAGAGAAAGTAAAAGTAAATAGTGTGCCTTTATAGTTAGTTTTTATATCATATATTTCTCTATTAATGTCCTCGTATTTCCTTTTTTTGTTACTTTAGCATTTCTTTTAAGTGCTCGTAACAGCCATGTCCAGAATATTTTGATGTTTCCTTAACATTCTTACCAAATACAATTTCTCCTTTGTTTTTACTCTTGCACTGAGTGGTTCTCTGTTTTAGATTCCCCACCTGATTCATGAAAAGCTGCCATATGAATGCTGCTTATATTTTCTGCAAAAACGATACCTTGGAGCAATCCGATTATGGTTACTGATTGTTTTGTCCTTTTGTGTTTTGTTTTTCTTTACGCTTCAGGTTCTATGTTGGTGGAGTTGCCAGCCAGTTTGGGTTTGAAAACCGATACTCTGTTCCTCTTGGAACAGTGCTTTGGCATTTCTCTCCTCGTACTCCTGCTGTAGCTGCGTGGTAGTGCTTGTGGCACAAATACAGATTTGCTTGTTTTTAGTGCAAGAAATGTAGTGGATACTGGCAGCATGTGCATCCTTACCCCTACTTCTTGAAGTCTACTTTGGACTGTCAGTCCTAACTTAAAGTTTGTTCAGTAGTTGAATAGCTATAATTTTTACAGGACTTCTTGCACTAACATTCATTGCTGCTTGTCATTGACCTCTCTGTTGACAAAATTAATTGTGCTTACTGATGTTTTTATTAATGCCTTAAACGGCTGGGTGAAGAGGTTCACCAAAAAAATAGTGTTCATTAATCACGGATGATTACCTGATATTAAGTTGTCAGGATCTCTCAGGAGAGCAGACTTAATGTATCTCTTATATTACCATTTGATATGATTTAATAGTTTGCTTTTCAGATGCACGTAAAATAGGCCCATCTGTCTCACTTCACCTAGATTTGTGTGAGATTATCTTTAAGGAGCTAGTTCTGAATGTGTCAGACCCAGAGTTGTCTGTCAAGCATCCCTCTGTTGTAAGGATGCCTGCCACACCTGAGACATCTTCAGTAGGCGAAGGTTAGGATTTTCCTGCCCAACTTGTGCCTCTGTCTGCATGTGCTCTTAAACACAGTGGTTAGGAGACATCTTGCCGAGTGTGTTGAGTAAGCGTTTATATTTTCTGTCTGACTTCCATACGGACTATGCTCTTCAGGCTGCGTTCTGTCACTTTTTAAAGGTCAGCTTGGTTACAGTTTATGTTTGGAGTTCCAGGCTTATGCTTTGCCATATTATGACACTTGGGTCTACATGTATAAGCCTTTAGTATCCTGTCTGAGTTTTTAAGAACATCTTCAGTAAGTGCTGCAGGAGGGCATAAGAGTTGAATTGTTGTTGGTAAGAATTCACTTCCAAAAAAAAAAAAAAGTCCAAAGTTCATCAATAAATTAATCTTAGATATATTCTTCTAACCATCGTTTTTTTTTATAAGCACCGAAGAATCCCAGAGGATTGGAACTGTTACTGTTCGTCTTTTTATTTACGTCATAACCACACTTACGAGGTCACGCCTGAGATCAGGAGGTAGTTGATCTGTGCACTTGTGCGAACAGGCTGCCTCAACAGGCCAGCTAGTAGCTGGGGCCGTCAACGGCACGAGAAGGAGCGCTCAAGGTCCTGCTCCAGTCCTTAGTGGTCGTTGCTGTTGCAGCAGCCGGGATATATATAAGGAGTTTGTGACTCAAGCCCTAGCTTGCTGGGAAGATAGCTGCTCGGCTGTGGTCACCGTTCCCGTCTCAGCTCATGCGTTTTATGCATGGGCTGTTGATGTGTTTTACGTGAAACAATCCTTGCAGTGAGGAGCTCGTGCCTTCCCGCTCCACGCTGAGTGCCTGGGATCGCTGCCACGTGCAGTTACGCACCCCCTGCTCCCATCTGCCCCACTGCTGCCACTTCTGTCTCCCTGAGTCTGTCTGTCCTGCCTAGCAGGCTGGGTGTAGAGCACCTCCGTAGTGGGTAGTCTGAAGCCAGCGTGATCTTCAGGAAAGTGAAGTTGCAATTTCGTAAGACAGTTTTTTGGCAGCAGCACAGGCCACCGGCCGCCCTCACTATTGTGCTGTGCTGTCCTGTCTCAGCTGTGCTGGCACAGCCATCTGTGTAGCCATTCTGTGAGTTTGGTGTTCCCACTTTCAGGGCAACTGCCCTGAATCTGTATTTATGTTAAATTCTCTGACAGGTGTAGTACCTAATGCTTGATTTGAAAGAGTAGAGCAGTAGCCGTAAGTGCACTTTCCACACAGCCCGATAACTGCCTGTTTGTTAAACATACAGCAAATCTTCCTGTCAGCCCTCAGCTGATTTAGGAAGGAGAACTTTGGGATCGTGGTCAGTTTGAACAGGGGAAATTATGACTCTGCACAGAAGAGAAAGGTGAAAGGAAGAGGGCCAAGACATTTATGGAGTCGAGCACCAGCTAAGAGGAGGGGTTTAGGGTTGCATTATAGTATTCAGGCACCTAAGAGGAATGTTTTTTATGGTGTATGAAGCTTATTTGACTTTTTTCCAATAGACTCCAATGTCAGACTGGTATCAGAGGGACTGTGATGTAATGACTTTGAAAGAGAACCTAGTAACAATGTTGGTATTTTGAGGAAGAACAGATACCGTAATTGATCTTTAAGAGCTGCATTACAAAATCAGATAATTTATTCTTTCTTGCTGCAGTATTTTGATGCATAATGTTCTTTTGTAGATTAAGCTTTTTTATCCTCTGAATGGTAGTTGCTCAACTCAGAATTTATTCGTTGGACTAAAGTTTTTATGGGGTGGAAGAAAAGTTAAGAGTTTCGCCTTTCAGTTGTTAGGAGTGTTCTCAAATGTAATGCAGATAGTGAGGATTGCAGAGATAGCACAACCCAGATTACTTGCATGACATCTGAAGTTTGAGCTCCCATGAAGGGTTGGTTATTATAACATGCTGGGATATCAAATTGGAGCTAGTTAAAATAATAGCAGTACAGCCTTATCTCCAAGAACGTTTTACAGTTTATTGCTCCTCTAATTCTGAAAAACTATTTTTAGCTAGTATTATGAAATTGAATCTATGCTGTTCTTCTGCCTCTTGACAAAAGCTTAGTGTTCTTAGCATCCATAGAAATTATGCTGCAGAAAATGAGGATAAATGCACAAAATCTGTTGGAATTACAGGTTTACAATAGCCGGTAGCTGGCTGTTTAATTATCTCCAAGTTACATGTTTTATTACCTGAGTTACCTGTGCCAGTTGGGGGCTAGGGAGGTTGTTACTGATTACAAAATCAGGAAACAATTGTCCAAATTGGTTCTGCCAAACTCATGTATATAACTTTTAAAAACTAAGATCCTAAAATACTACTACACTCTTTTTTTTGAGTCTGTCAAGTGTGTTGGCTTTGGATTGTGATATCATTACAGAAGGTAACAAAATGAACCAATTTTTACAAGGCAAACTGAAGTACGTCAATAAGATAAAAAATGAATCAGAGTTAGAAAGCATTATGTTTTTTATTCCACTTAGCACAAGGGCTCTAGCCTCATATGTAATGCAGATATTATGGGTGTAGAGGTGATCTTCCTTGTATGGGTACAAAGATTAAAATGAAGTATTTCTTCTTACCATATTTAAATTATTTGAGGTTAGCGTTTCATACTCAGATGATCAGGTTCTGATCAGTAGTTTCTATGTGGTTTGTCTTTCTGTTTTCATTCCCTATCCATATTTTCCGAAGAAGCCTTTTTGTCTCTTAGCTTGTGTTGCAAACTATAGATTCCTTTATATGTGTGTGATCTTTCTTGACACTAGACATTATAATATACCTGAAAACCTCCAGGTATTTCCAGTATAAATAATTACGCACCCTCCCAGCACTCATATTTGTTATATAAAAGAAGTACTATATTACTTAATGTTAACCAAAATGCAGCAGTAGTAGTACTATAAATAGTGGTATTTGGAGCAAATACTATGAAAGTGTGCTACAAAAAAATGCATCTTAAGTAAAATGAAGCTCAACATAAATGGTAGTATTTTATCTCCAGAAGTGTTATTAGGTCTCAGTGGTGTAAAAGGAAAGTTCAGACCTAGAGCCTGCTGCTTCTGCACATGGGTTAAAAAGAATCAAATGGCAGGGGGTTGAGGGACCAAGAGATGATACACCTGGACCTAAATGTTCAACATATGTTCAGGTTAATGAATAATCAACCTGTGAGAGAGATTAGCCCCGGTGGGAAAATAGTAATTGCTGGTCGTGACTTATTGGGAGTTCCTGTAGCATCGTATTGCAGTGGGAAAGTGCTGTGGCAGGCGTGCTGGCATGCTGGCATGGTGGTTGCCACACGTTGAACTGTGTACGTGGTACAGCAGTTATCATTAAAACAGTTAACAGGTAGGATTTAAGACAGCACTAGAGATTCAGGTTGTCCTTACTTTGTTTAATGCTGTAACATGGTTTGTTGCCTGATAATTATAGGTCATGGCATGAATATTTCCTGTTCTCCCCATTACATCGACAGCTTGATTTTTGTACTGGAACAGTGCCTGCCGTAGTCCATCAAAGAAGTGGTTGGATGCAGTAACCTAATTTCAGTATTGCAAACAGATTCAGTATAAAGTCTTAAAGGGTCTAAATAACTGAAGTATTTTTTTAAAGACTGCATCAGATAATGTATTTTTTCTTCATAACGCAAATATGCTGAATTGTGTTCATCTTCATGCTAAAAGCAACTATTCTGCTTTCCTGTGTTGCAGATCACCAGAAACTGGAGAGAGAAGCTAGAATCTGTCGTCTCTTGAAGCATCCCAATATTGGTAGGAACATTTGATTGCTTTATACAGTAGATACCAGTCAAGAAAATAGAGGGAAAATACAAAATAACAAATGCAAATAGCAGCTCAGAGAAGACAAAGGGAACTCTCTTCTGGCGAGACTGTTTCTTTATACTCCGGTGCTCCTTCATAATTCTTCCATGAGATATAATATCCCAACAGATCACCTAGAGCAATGTGTACTGTTCTCATCTTCTTTGAGCTATTACTCTGCCATCAATGAGCTGTCTGTGCCAGGTGTTTGGGGTTTTTTTGAGCAGTGTGTAGGAGGATTTATTTCCAGTACTGCTCATGACTTTTTGAGACCTGCAGAATTTCATGTAACAGCATATGTTGCAAAAAGAGACAGACCAATGTCGATAAAGTTAGTGTTGTTTTTACTGAGATGTTTATTTTATCCAGCTTTATTTTGTGTTTGAGATTGTGTTTTGCTATAGATAAGATGCGTAGATGCAGAAAGTTCCTCTCGTTTTATTTCTAGAACTGTATGTTTTCTACTCCAGCATTCACTGAAAGCATTAAAAAATGTGGGTTTTTTTCTTTTTCTTTTTTTTCCTGGATTTTCTGTTTCTTTGCTTTTAAAAGAGTAGAAAAAGATAAGTACTTTGATCTCTAAGTAGTTGGACTTCCGTTTTTCAAACATTGAATTAAATGCCAAGGGTGTCTCGTTATGAGAATATATGCGATACCTGAGACATCCGCAGAAGGGTGGGATTTTCCTGTCCATCTTGTTCTTCTATCCCCATGCACAGTCTTAAAAGTTGTCATCAGAAAAACTAGTAGTCTCACTGAGTGTTTTGTATAGACACATATATTTGGTACTCCAGAAGCACTTGGCAGTCTGCTTGCTCTTTCTTCTGGTTAGTTTTTCTCCTTTTCATTTTTTAGCTAACATGAGTTAGTCTTTGTGACCCTTTTAAACTATTCTAATTGTTTTATGTCTGGGAAAGAAACAGCTCCTTCCTTTTAATAATAATCGTAAATGGAAAACAAACCACAGTTCAAAATGAAATATTGAGTCTTTGAAAAAGCTCTTCTGTGCAGTTGCAGAGGCTTAGAGGTTTCGCATGCAAATTTGGTTAAACAGGAAGAGTAGTGTTAAGGGCATTATTTTATCCCAGCCAAGATTTGTGCATTGTAAAGTGATGGAAGACAAGGGAGGAGGTGCGATTGTTGAAAGCAGTGGTTACAAGTACAGCGCTAATCTTTCTGTAGTGTAGTTCACCTGTGCCTTGCTGTAATTATTGTTAGAGTATATTTGTGTGTGTGAATCTCCCAGGGAAGATGAATAAAAAACAATAATATACTGATGATGTGGGAGAGCACAGAAGAACTCTGTTGAACCAAATATCTAAATTGTTTTCATGCGGTCATATTTCTTAGCTTTGTTGAATAATTTGAACCAATATTAGGGTCCAGATCATCTTTGGCAGACCAGCTATTCCATATAGAGTGTTTATATATCTGTGAATGTATGACTTGAAATGCAGGAAGACAATGACAGTTTTGGTGGCAGGCAGGTAGGGTTATTAAGTCAGCACAAATTCCATGCTTTGTTACCTGCACCAAGGTATACAATTGAGTCAAGGGATTATAAAGCAAAATACTTTACACCTGTCTGGGAAAAAATGCCATGTTCTAGCCCTGAGAGAAACTTTTCATGATACTGAATTAACAGGCCCGGGGTTTGGCAGCAGGCACTAAATTCTGTCATTGTTCAATTTCTATTATAAACTATTTCGCCAGCCCTGCCAGGGTATCTGCGTGAAAAAGACTCTGCAAATTAACTTTGCTGCAAAAGTTCTTTGTTTGCATAATTGTGGTAGTGAAGGCCACTTTTGTTTCTCATTTTCATGTTGGAGAAAAGTTGTAGTTGTGGTCTGAAAAGGAGAAACTGTTTTTGTAAATTTATAAAGGTATCTCTTTTCAAAAGTAGTCATTTTAGAGCTCTGAAGTCATATCAGGTAAGCTGCTGGCCTGAAGAGGTTCATGTTGCGTGCCGAGCTGGCTGTCGTCTCCACCTCAGCCTGGTGCCTGCCCTCTCCTCCCGTCCTCTCCCTGGCAGCATTCCCACGTGTGGCTTGCCCAGCCCTGGCCGTGGTTTGCTCTCGCCCCTTCTCACCGCTCCTGCAGTCGTGTCCTCAGCCAGCTAAACAGTGACCCTGAAATCCTTCTAGGTGCATGCTGCCTGCTCATCAAGCTCAATCTCTTATTCTTGCATTGTATCGCGTGCCTTTTCTGAAAAAGTGATCTCTGGTGGGTAATAATACTACATCGTACTAGGAAGTACTAATAGTGAAAAAGGAAGTGTACAGAGCAAGGTAATTCAGCTGTAGCCACGGAGATAATAGTGTTTTATATGTGTCCAAATGGTAAAGATTAACCCTTGTAAACAAACTTTACTTTTATTGTGTATGATAAAGAGAATGTGTTTAAAAATATTAACAAGTCCATGAATGTAAAATTCTGACTTTATCTGTTTTTTGCTAAGTTGACTACCACTGGTTAATTTCTAATAGCCCAGAAAATAACAGATGTTTTGAAAAGGAACTTGTCATATTAACAATAAATATGTATAATTTAAGAAGTAGTTCTAAAAATAATTTTTCAAATGCAATCTCTCTAGGAAAGCAGAAATCTAGTTTAATTGATTGGGTGGCTTCTCAAAGACAATCTTAGTGCTTCTCTATATTTTCCCCCAGTGTAGGTTTTCAGTTACTTGTCTTTTTGATCAATGCACATTCATTGCTGGGTGGCAGCTTTCTGAAGTTAGAATTCAGTAATCCTTTCTCTTTTTTTTCAGGCTTATTCCTATATATTCTTCCTAGTTAGCTTGATTAAATTTCACTTCTATAAGTGACTTCATTTAAAGGTGTCAAGTTTTAGCTTAGCTTTATTTCTAAAATAAGACATACATAATATTGCTCTTTTCTAGAGTGTGTTGTGGTCTCTTTGGTTAATTATCTTTCGTGTCTTGAGACTGCCACCAGATATTTTAGGGTAAAAAAACCTTTTAAGTTATCTTTTTGATGTTTTCCCTCCAGTCAGAATAAAGTAGCACAGGTGTAATGAATTGCATTTTTAGATTTCAGCCTGTCAGTAAATACATTATAGTTTTTATATGAGCAGGATTTTTTTCTTTAAGAGGAATGGAGTTTGAAAAACAACCTAAACCACTGGAGCTATTTTCCATTTGTCTTTCCAGAGAAAGTAGAACATTATCAAAAAATTTTACAGAACACTGTGTTTGTAGTTCCAGGGTAGGTGTCCAATTAGTACATAACTAGAAAAAATATTTAGTATTTAGTTATTTCATCAGGATAAGAAAGAATTCAGGACTAGAATTCTTAACAATCAACATACCTATTTTTAGCTTCCGAAGAATACAATTTTTATAGCCATTTCATATCCGACTTGACTTTTGTTTGTTTTGGTTTGGTTTTAGTGAGTGCCATTATGCCGTTAAGAAATCTTAGAACGACATTTTTAAAAGTCTTTCAATTTTAATCTGTATTCATATACACTGAACTTAAGAAGTTCCTCTGGTATTGGCAGAGGAGTCTTAAAATTAGTCACAAATGTTTTAATTTTTTTTAAATGTAGATTTGGAACAAAAGATCTGGAAAAACATAGCATATGGGGAAAGAATTCGGAGAACACTAAATCGGAATGCTTTCTTTCAAAGGGACAGAACTCTGAAATTTGGAAATTAAGGAGACGCATGAAAATATTTTCATCTCAGTTCTTGATTTGAGTCTCTGAAAGTAGTCTCTGTGAAATACTAAACAAAAAACTGAGAAGAAATGAAAGCATTTTCTACTGCCTTTTTGGAAGTATTTGAGAGATAAGATGACAGGAATAAACGTATCTATCAAATGTTCACAGATCAGGCGTTAAAGTATGTATTGAAGGAGCTAAATTCTTCATCTGAATTATCTATTAGGCAATTCTACTGGAAGAATGATTTTGAACTAGGGTAAGATAGCAACTTCTGAATTCCTGTATGAAAAATCTAAACTACTGCTGATTATCCTCAGTAGACAAATGTCAGGAAGGAAAGGTAACTAAATCAAAATCCAGCTATCTAGCCCTTTCAAATCCTTACAAATTAAAGAAATCCATCGTAATTCATTTTGATACAGAGATGTTGTATTGCTTGATATGGATACATATTATTTATGCTTTGCTAAGCATATAGAAGCATGCAGTCATTTGAAAAACACTTTTTGGGTGCAGCATTTTTTTTATTTTTATTTTTAAGACAGAGATTTTTTCCAAGTGCACTTAATATCCTTTTAATGAAGTCACAAGTCTGGCTATTAGCATCAGCTGCCCTCTGTAAGGCATATGTTTTACTGCTGTATTATGTGCTCTTTTTGTTGTTGTTGTTAAGGAAAATCAGTGTATTTTTTATTAGGGGTATTAGGAAAACAGGCAACCACAATGAAAATGTAGGATGGTAGTTCTCATGTGATGGGATTATCTGTAGAAGATTTCTAAAGAAGTCTGGTTCAATGTTTTTATTGATTGACAGATTAAAACAAAAAAAAAATGAAGTGGTATGAGTTTGATGTTGTGGGACTAAGAAGCCTTGGAGTCAATAGATGTGAGACCATAAATTTAAGAACAAAGAAAGTATGTCAGTCTTAAAAGATGAGTGCCTACATCTTGGAAAACAGTGGCTTTGAAAAGCCTATGATGACAGGAAATAACTACTTGAACACAAATCTCTTTGGGATGCTTTAAAACACAAGGGAAATACCATTCTCAGATGCATGAAGTAACAATCAGAAAGAGGAAAATAGTGTTTATTTTGTATCTGCCAACAGAAGTCACTTCTGGCGTACTATGCTGAGCTTTGACATCCTCATGTCAATATAATCTATGTAAAGGAGGTGATTTAAGGAGATCTCAAAGGATAACTAGGTAATGTTATTTATCAAGAAAAAAACAAAAAGAAACATGACTGTAAGTGATGAAGTTAAGCACAGAGTTAGTTTTTTTTTTGGCAGTGAAAGTAATCAACCATAAGAATTACTTAGAGATATGGTGTTTTCTGATTTGAAGTGTGGATGATTTTTTTTTTTAAGCCTTGTACTAAGAACTGATGATGCATATACTCCAGGTTTTGAGAACTGTGTACAGGCTATTATTTTTGGAAAGCTGAATATCTTTGAAGAAAGATTGAAAGGTAATGATTCTTTGTCTTTAGCGCCTAGGAAGCTGGACAATCCCTACTGGTTGTGTTTATATCCAACACAGAAGTGTCATGGAAGTCTTCCTTGTAGAGGATGTTTTCACTTCAAGTACAAGTATAGCTCCAGGATATCTCTGAAAGCAGAGTGTCTCTGTCCAGATACTGCTTTGCACGTAACTGATTCAGTTACTTTTTCAGGATCTTTTTATTTTATTCAGTTTTTGCTCCATGATGTCTTCTTCTCTATCCAGCTATCTAGTCAAGACGCCTAATGAATGATATAGGAAAAATGACTAAAAGGAAAGTGGATTAGCAATAGTATTTTCTGTTCTCCTTTTTCACATTCACAACATGTCACACTTGCATAACATATACATAAAGGTTTATTCAGAAAACACAGGACTGCCTCATCGTTTTCACCTACAATTATTCCTTAGCAATACTTATTGCTTGTTTTCTGATTTCTGCCTCTTCCTGCCTCAGCTCTTTGTATTGGAGTAATTGTAGTAGGAAGCCAGCCACTGAATTTTGTGTCTAGAAGAACATACGTTTGTTTCATCTTGTACATCTATTCTTTGGATAAGCATGAAATTACAAACAATAGCTATTTCAGCATATAACTTGTTACTTGTTTGACAGATGTTTTATCTCTATTATTTCTTTATAGAAAATTATTTATTTACTCAGAAGTACTTCAGAAATACGCAAACTTTCATGGCTGCAGCAACTAAATTTCTGCTTCCTTCATAGCCCAAGTATTTCTTTCTCTTCATAGCATACTCATAAATGGGCAAAAACAAGAAATGAGATCGAGTACCATCCTTTTGTGTAATATTACTCTGTCGAAAGATAGTTTCTCAGGGTTCTGTACATTATTGCCAGTCCAAACTCCTGCATGCTCAGGGAGAATTAAAATGGTGCAAATACATCGGCTGAACCTCTGAGTCCTTTCCTCCTGATCAGTCTTTGCTAATACTGATATTGGCTTCTTCCAGCAGTAACCGTGAATGCCAGCCTCATCCTTTTCTAACATTTCTTGAGTGATTTAACCTTCATCCTCTGTTATATTGTGATAGAAAATTTTGGGCAAACAGCTCAAGCTCCTTTAGTAACAAAGCTCCAACAGTTTGTGCTGGACTGTAGTAGTTTGTACAGTTGTCTGATTTTCAGTATTGCTGATTTCTCAGATTCTTGTTCTTAACAACATCACTGTGTATATGTTTTCTTTACTTATTATAGCTTACTAACATAACTGAGTTTAAAATGGAAGACAAATGTTGGTTAAGCTCGCTCTTTGGAGAACTTAGCGTTTCTTCTTTGTATGATTACATATCAAGTTATATTAAAAGTTTACCTCCATTACTGAACGGGCATCTGTGGAGGATTTTTGTCATCTTGAGCAACTATTATTTTTACAGTTGTTCCATGTACTAGTGCTTCAATTTATTAATTTAGAGATTTGTAAAGAAAATATGTAAGGAATTTAATTATCTCTTCACCATGAAATCCATTGTCATTGACCTGTTTTCCAGCCTTTATCTTCTTTTGGTAGAGTTTGATTTCTCAGTCCTTTTTTAACTTTAGGTTAAGTTGTGCTTGAGCAGTCTGATTTCTAGTCTAGTAATCCATGTATTTTTGCAGGTGTAACACCATTACACCATCTTGATATTACTTCTTTTGATGTTGATTTAGAGCCTGTTGTGCTAATTCTGGTTTGTGAGGTACCAACAGTTAATAAAAACCATATTAGCCCAATGATGCAGGTTCTGACCCAGTCTGAGAAATGGCTGATTCAAATGTTTTGAGTTTTGTTTTGTTTTGTTTTGTTTCCAGGTTGAGTTTGTTCTTGCAGAGTTTATGTTGAACTGGGTAGTGTTTTCCTAAATGAGACTTCCACTTTTTCTTTCTGTAGCTGCTGCAAAGGCTACGGTTACTTTTACATTCCCACTTGTCAAACGCTATACACAGCAAAAGTTGGAACAGTTTGTGCAGCGTAATAGGATCTCTGTAAATAACCAAAACCTCCTGGTTTTCACATGGCAGCACCACCACATCTGGCTTCATTAGAACACATCATTCCTTCCTTTTCTGCCGCCGCCTCCCTCACTCTGCAGATGTCGTATAAGATACGGCAAGCAGACAGGATCCACTAGCCAACTGCATCAGGCCCAAGTCTGACTCCAACGAACCTTCGTCTGTTCCCAAAAGGCCACAGCAGATTTTACTGACATGTGGCAGCCCTTCGGGTGATAAATGAAGTCCTCCTGGCAACAAGACAGGTTGTCCCTGAGTGGCTTTGTAAGCCAGGATATTTAGAGGTAAGTAGGACTGCCAAGCAGAAGCGGTGCCGTGTCAGCTCTAATAGGCCTGAGCCTGTTGTGTGCGGATCTGTTTGCATAGCTGCAGTTAGACTGGAGCTGTGGCACTGCTGACTAGCCGTGCTTCCAGGACAGAATGGCAGAAATTTTTCTTGTTTTTGAAGAACTAGAACTGGACCAGCGTGTGGAAGCATGGAGCAGCATCTTTCCAAGGAAAGGTGGCTTTGTAGCAGGTCAGGAGGCAGGCTAGATGCAGGACAGCCTGCAACACCAGGCAAAAACAAATCTCTAAGCTGATTTCATAAATGTGTTGGTGTCTGTTTGCAGTCTACTCTGGTTTCCATACTTCAAGTTGGGAACGTCCCATAAATTGCTGAGGAAATTGGTAGCACCCAGACTTGGCGCTATTCCTTGTCAAACTCTTAATGCTTGTGTTCAGCTTAGTTATTCAGAAGTGCAGCTTTATGCATGAAGGAAAGGAGGGAAAAGCCTTCATTTGGGGGTTTTCTTGTCTCTTTCCACAGTAACACAAAACATCAGCATAGAATTTGTTAACTCCTCCATGTGGAGGAAAAGTAAGAAACTTCATCTTGTCTTGTCCATTTTGGACAAAGGATAATTAAAGATATGTGGGTTTTCTGTCCCCTTTTTGTGAGACAGTGTGTCCTTTATGTTTTACTTTCAACAAGTTTGTGCATGGGTTTTCACATAAATTCATAGTAGTGTTTCTTTTCAGATTCTTAATATATAGCAACTGTGGATTCAGTAAATCCTTTCTGAATTTCATTTGACTTACCATGGCAAAGTCGAGAGTAACTCAGCTGGCATTAGTTAAGTTGCTATATAAACCCAATGTGGAATAAGAATCAGGTCCGTTCAGGTTTGATAGATGTACTTCTTTAGCACAATATTTTTCTGAGCTTAATTTCAGTTTTCATTCTTTGCATAAAAACAACAAAAAACAGACTTTAAAAGTAATAACACAATTGTTTCCTGATGCAGTGAAAATCAAACAAATCCTCAGCTACATAAATTATGCTCGATAAACATGGTCCTCGGGAAAATATTAACTGTATATTAACTATATATATATATAAAAATGAGAAATTTATGAGACTGGTGCATGTAGATCTCACTTTCTTTAATTGTGTTTACTGCTTAGATGAGATAATCATTTCAACAATTTAAAATCTCTTCCATTGAATTAAATTAAGTAAATTTGTAATTTCCATGATAAGGGGAACCACGGTCCTTGAGAGAATTGAAACATCAAGAAACCAGATAAACCAGTGATATTACATGATTTCATACTTAATGTAAAAGCCAATTTGATTAATATTATAACATAACATATTCAGTGTTTAAACTCAGTTGTGATTACAGAATGTAGTCAAACAGTGAAGTGCAACAATAGAATATAGAAGCTGTTTCTGTGATAGCTGTTAGTGAAATTAAATGCACTGTAATAGGACTGAAGCAGGCAGGAATGCAAGTTTCATTGCAACTGACTTTTCTGCCGTCTTCATTCTCAGTAGTTTTTGTTATTCCTACGTATTTGATTTCTTCTAATTGGTGAAGTAGTTGGGGATGCATAGAGGATGTTTAAGATGAAGAGACTGAAGATTTTCACCTCCGATATTGTAAGAATTTGGTGAGGAAAGGGCTGTTGGCTTTCTGTAGAGCTTTTGGTGCCCTTAAATGTGAGTGAAATGTTTATATATATATATATATATGCCATAGTTAAATTATTTTAAGTTTAGTGCTAGTCAAGTCAATGTGTCAGTAGTTTTCAGCATGTAACGCACTAAGTATCAGATAATGTGGTCTGTCTGAGCACCAAAGCAAAGAACTCTAAAGGCAATTTTATTAGGTGTTATACCTTTTGTTCCTGTTTCAGTTACAGCATAATACTTTTATTCTGTTAAGAGTGGCATTGAGTCTTTTGGTTTTACTCTTCTGCGTTACTGTGGAGCATAAAAATGTACCTCAGCATAGGCAATAACATTACTCTTTGCCACACTAGGCTATTTTCTTTCCTTTAAACGGAGGACAAGATTATTCTAGCTCGAGTGAAACATTGCTGGTTGCAATGTCCCTGCTAACTGTAGCAACATCCGTAATATACTGAGGAAATAAGGTTTCACTAAGATTTACCACAAAAGTTGTCATTTTCTGCCTCAGAAAGTATATGCATAATTTGCACCAAAATAGGTAATGATAAAGTGTAAATCAAGCATGAACGAGACCTTGAAGGATTTTCCTTGCCTGCTTATAGCTGGTTTTGTGCATTTTCTTAAACACATGAAAATTCTTTTCATGGTGTGTCTAGCTTCTTCTAAATATGTTTCCTTTCCATAATGTCAGTTATGCTTGTGTAGCCAGTCATTTTAAATGTAAAATAGACTAATCCACAGAAAGGGGAAGCAGAATTTGAACATCCCATTTGAGGAACCTGCTGCAAGGGGTCAATACTAAGATAGCCGCTGCACTTCCCATTTGTATTTTTATTTGTTGTTCTGCTTACTGTCTGTGTATGCTTTCTAGAAGGGTTTCATAGTTACACTGCTGACTTCAAGAACCATATAAATAAGCCAGATTAAAATAAATTACTTTCTTTTTACAGATTAAGCTTTGAAAACTTATTTTTTTTGTTCGAAAGCTTTGTTTATTATGAATCTGCAACCACATGTTACACATATGCAGAGACATCATGACTCCCAGCTAAACCACAAATATGTAATTTTCCTCTGGACCCTTTCCTCCAAAAACATAGATCTCTACTACTTAAACTGAAATATTTTTTTCTTTCAGTAAAGCTAGCAGATATTTTTAGAGCATTTTAAGGGACATTGTAAGTTCTGTTCCCTTTGCTTTGGACAGATAATGCTGTTGTTGATGGTTTATTAGGTGAATTTTACACTGGTTCTCAGCTAGATATCCAAATGCTGGAAAAAAAATCTTGTGAACCTTTGACTTGAGCTGGAAAACAAACTGAAGAAAGGTTAGAGTGTATTTAGTAGTGTGGAGGTATGTCACTGTTGGGATGGCTTTAGTGCAACCCTCATATGAGTGGTGGGATTGTCGTCAGGTAGTTTCCATTACAAACCCAGCTACAGCCCTGAAATCTGTGGCCATGGGCTGAACCCAGTGGGACACTTTTGTCTTGACCTGTTCCCTTTTCCAGGAAAAAAAAACAGAGAATTAACATTCAGGCAGCGTTTGTTTCCCAAGCAGCCTAAATCGGCCCATTTAGAGGATTTTGCATCCTAACCCGAAGAGGTTGAGTTGTCACCGTTACCAGCAGGGAGGCTGGGAGGAGCAATCGGTACACACCTGCTTCTGGAAGAGGGCTCCCTGAGGAGAAAGCGTTTGCATGTTTGTACCACCTCCAAGCTGAGTCTCATCCTTACCCCTCCGCACTGCTGTCACAGCTTTGGCTCCCTAGGACATGTGGAAAAGGATCATTTCAGAGATGGGGCCAGAAAGAGAGAGAGAGAAAGCAGGAAGCGTGGCACGGTTGGTGGGGAGGAGGAGGCTCTTGAGTGAGGGAATGGGGGAAGCTGGGGATGTGAGCTGGGAGCAGAGAGAGAGGCTGAAGGAAGGAAGGTCTCCTGATTTTCAACAAAGGATTGTTATGACTGAAATGATTGTAAATCAGGAGCTGTGCTTTGGGAGTATGCTGTGATGCTTAAGAATGATTTTGCTCCTCTTCTAAACATGGTACAAACACAAGAAGCTTATTAGGAGAGGCAATCCCAAGGGCTACTGCATCTTCCCAGACATTTTGCTTTACTTACATATCCCACTCCCTGACAAGTATCATAAATCATGGAATCATGTGAGTTGGAAGGGATCTCTGGAGGTTATCCAGTCCCAACCCCCCTGCTTAAGCCATGTCCAGTAAAATCAGGTTACACAGGGCCCGTCCTGCTGAGTTTGGAGCGTCTCCTGTGAAGGTTGCACTGCTGCTCCGGGCTGTGCTCCAATGTTTGACCACCTTCATGTCAACATAAATAAATAAATAACAGTGTCTTTATGCCCAGCTGGGTTTTTCCATATTCCAGCGTGCGTGTTGCCTCTTGCCTTGCCATTTGCATCCTGGAGAAGAGTGCCTCTGCCTTTGCAACAGCCTCCCTGTTGGCAGCAGTGGGATGTGTTACAGCTGACCTGGCCCTTTCTCGTGTGCTGCCTGCAGCCCCCTGATCATCTTGGTTGCCATCCATTGGAGAGTGCTTGGCAGACGTAATAGCTAGCAAGAAATTAAGCTGTCCTAATAAGTACTTACAGTGGGCTGACACAAAGTTAGTGTCACGAGTTACTTCAAATGCACACAGTACGATGTAATGCAGGGTGTCGCATGTTTGTGTGTTCTTAATTCTAGATCTGGGCATTGCATTGGTGTGTTTTTAGGATGTTTACCTAGATGAGATACGACAGAAGAACATGATTTGGGGCTCTTTTTTCAATAAATGAAATGTTTAAAAATGGGCAGAATTATATTTTTACAGTAAGTGGACAGGAGCAAGGTGTTGGTAATGTTTCATTCTCTAAAATCTTGCCTGCTAATCAGCCAACAAGATACTGGAAAGAAAACTGGATGTTCTTGGATACAGCTGCAACTCTGTAGAATGTTTTTGTTCTCTTTTAAAAGAAAACATCCGCTTTCATGTTTAAATATTGTGACATAAATTCTTAATGAAAGTGTAATTTGACTAAAAACTGTAAACACGGCCTGACTTTCTGGAATGCAGTTTTTAATTAGTTCCAAGTTGTGCAATTGGAAGTACATTTTATAGGATGAACTTCTGTGTTGTGTCTCGTGCAGAAATCCCTTTTGCTCTTGCTTTTTGCATTTCATATCATTTTTCCTCTGTATCTTTATCATGGAATGCCTATTCAATAAGAGATTTTACATTCTCTTGGATATTGAGATCAGCACATAGAAAATTTGGTTACTTACTAAAAATGTAAAATTTTACATAGAAGATAATTAATAAAGTACAATGAAACTGTGTACTGCTGTGACCGTGGGAGGCTGGCCAAACATCAGTCCTTGGCTCTTCTCTCTTTAGCAGTATAGACCTAGGGTGTTTTCTCTATCTATGCAAATGCACTTTAGGAGTAGTGGCAGTACAAATTGTCCCTCTGTTTTGTTCTGGAGAAATCGTAAGAGAAGAAAAGCCATAGTACAGTTTATTTCCTTGCTCAGATTTCAGTAGGTGTGGTGATTTTAGTGATGAGGGCAACCACCTCAGTTAGAGACTGCTTGCCAGTACACCTCACAAAATCTGCCAAAAGCTTCTAGATTTTGAAGAGCTTCTTGTCTACTTCTGTGTTTCTGTGAGAGGCGTTCTCTTAAACTACTTGCCACAGCAAAATGGATTTATTTATTTTTTTAAATAGCTGTAGGTCTGTCCTCGCCAGGACCCCAGGCAGCCTGCTTAGCCTATTATGTCTGTAACTCTGCTGGGATGTTACCTTCTGTTGTCCTTCTGCGTGGCAGCAGTGTGCCAGTGGCTGGTGCCAGTCTGACTAACCTTACCTCTTGTGCTCAGTGGTTGCAGGGACAGAATCCATCAGGTCCAGATTGTGACAGCTGTCCCCTAAGCATCCCCTGTCATGGTCTGACTTGCAACATGTGTTTCAGGTGTCCTTTAGGATTCTCCTCACTCCTTCAAATGTTTGCCTTAAAAAAGTCACAAATTCACTTTTCATCATGATGGGAGGCTGTTGTGTTGCTCTGCTGGCAGTATGTGTCAAAGCCATGGCATACCAAAAGATGTTAGCAGGACTGGTGTCTCAGCTTTTGATATGCTGCAACCTAACACGGAGAGTGAATGCTTTTGCCCTGCAAATAACCGCTTTGCTACATCATTGTCAATAGATAAGTATCTCGTAATTGCTCAGTTCAGTCTGTTTTTGCAGATTTCTGCACTGGAGATTTTCTTACTCCTACCAAACTGCTGATCCAGAATTTTTTTCAGTTGATATGGGTTTAATGATACCTCTATCCTTCCAGTCACCTTCCAAACTTGGAAGTTCTTTTTTTAGTGGCTTCACCAGTGCGTTAGTATTCTCATGGACTGCCCATGCGAATATGCTTCTAATTTTAGTTTGTCCTCTAGATATGTGTCTTCTTTAAATACATCCATGTTCTCATTACAGTCACCCTGGGCCAAGCGTGGCACTCTGCTCCTGATGCTTGTAAATTGAAGATGTTCTGGTATTGTACTGTAATGAAATCCATAGCTTCTACTCTTGTGCTGCACAGCAGTGAATAGCAGTCATGTGTATCAGCAGTTGTATAGTCCAAGCAATGTTTTTTTTAATGAATTTATTTGTGCATTTATTTAGCAGATGACCTTGAGACTTAACTGTATTCCATCACTACTTGGTCTAATATCAATTGTGTTGCTGCTGGTATTATGTTGAATTTGTCTATGCAATCTAGCTAGGAAAGATTGGTTGATAAACTAAAGATGTAATTGCAGCTGACTGTCTTGCAGCTATCTTCTGTAGCATATGTATTTTGGGAGTTACTGGATGTGCTAAACAGGCTGCCTAGTAAGAGGAGTATGTAACGAGATGCTTCAACTGCAACTAGTAGTCTGGTTTTATGAATACCGACTGGCTTCCTGCTCTCTCTTGCAGCTTCTCTTACATCCAAGTCTGTGTGGGTTTCCACAGAGCTAATTACACTCTTACAAATAGTCCTGTGGGACAGGACAAACTGCCTAGTTTCCATTTATTGTGAGACTGTGATTAAAAAACAATGGCAGTTTTTCATCATAAGCCTACTGTTTGTCATCTATTAAGTTAATATGCATTCCTTGCCTTTTGTAAAACAAACCCTTTCAATCATTTGCAATCATCATTTACTTGTAAACTTGCATGTTATGAAAATCTTGTAATTTATAGTTGTCCTCTGTTCTGGTAGCGTGACATACTGCGATAGTTAATTGATAGATGGGGAAACCACATTCACTCAGAAATTAGTGCAGACATTTTTGAGTGCAGCCCAGTAGATGGAGATGGAGTAGGATTATTATGGAAACATTCTGTCTTGGTATAGCACTTTGTATCTCTCTGTCTTGTGCTTTGTTAAATTACTGAAAATTTCAACTGCATATATATCATCTTGATTAGTTGTGGAAGCATTTGGTTATCTAAGTTACTGGAAATTTTTGTTCACTAGTATTTGATGTTGCATGGAAGTCTGCAGCATCATGCTGATAGCTGGAAATAAGAGACCAATTACAGTAACCTTGCTTTTTTCCTTGAGACTTTTCAGACCATGTGCTTTTTCAGGTTGGTAACGAATATAAGAACAGATTTCTTCGCATGTTTACTGGAAACTGTGGCATAGTGTAAAGATGTCTAGTCTTGCTTTCTGTTTCTGCTGTTGTGGAAGAGCAGGTTAAGATAGTCATGCTGATACAATTAAAATAACACAGGTGCACACACCAGCTTGTTTAAAGTTAGTTTGGGTATCTCTACACCGCAGGAAAGACATACCCTAGGAAACATGCTGTAGCTATAACAATTACAAAGGAAAATATTTATTGTGCACTAAATTATACCCTGCTAAGAGGGGGGGAAGTAGGAGTGGAAATCCTTCTGCATCATCAATAATCTTCAGAAATATGTTGAACAAGTCTGTGTTAGCTAGACTTCCTGTGCTGCGGGTTCAGTGGGAAGCTCTAGCCCTGCTGCTTGTTCGGAGGAGGTAAGTTGTTTTACCTCCTGTAACCTACTGCCATTTTGTGCACTAGCAGCACAGTACTTGGTCTTTTAGCTGTGTTTATGGTAATATGGGAAAACTCAATGGTATAGCTTTATTTTAATATTCAGAAAAGTAGTATGAGCCTATTTCCTCCCTGACTACATGTGTTCAGGGAGTCTTTTATTGTGTAGTAACCAATATATTGTCAGAAGAAGCTACTCAAATCCTAATAAAACCTGTGTAATTGTTGTTTTCCACAACAGTTATAGATTCCTCAGGAAACCGATGGAAGAAATAATGTAGTCCCTACCTTTCCTCTGTCACCACCAAAAATTTCTTGCATAAGATAAGAGTAATCTGAAGTCTGAGGGGATATCTGAGTTTTATATACCACAAACCACAAGTAGTCGATCTCCGGGTTTATCGTATTACTCTCATTCAGGACATTTGGGACTGTTGTTTGTGAAAGGTAGGAGTGTTTTGTGTTTGTGTTTGGTCCTTTGCTCACGAGTCGTGTACGGATGGCTGTACTGGATCAGGTCAAAAGCCAGTCTAGCTGGTGTCTCCAGTGCTGCCTGTGGAGGCCTGAGAAAGACTATGGGGAGGCATGTAGTAGTGGTATCTTCCCTGCATGCTTACCTGGTCTCCGGTAGTTGCAGGTCAGGAGTTTCCTAAGCAAGTGAAAGTTTGTATGTATTTTAGTAGCAGAGCAGGTCACTTCCATGAAGTTGACTTTATTGTCCTTGAACTAATTTTTTGCTGGAGCAGGTCCATGGCCTGCAAGCAGTACCGCTTCAGAATACAGCATCTTCTGATCTCTGAGGACTGTTGCGCATTAGAATAATATTATGCAACATATGCCAGAAATAGTTTAGAGATAACATTGACTTGGTATCTTAGCTTTTTTACTTATGGTTTTAATTTGGAAAAATACTCATATCACCATTTTTAATGCCATATTCTGATATTTAATTTGCAATTAAAAGTGCCTAGAGTCTGTCTTAGTGCCTGGAGTAGAGGATAAGTGATTTGGTTGTCTCATTGTCAAAGTAAATAAAGAGTCATTAAATTCCAGATGCCCTCAAAAGGTGGTACCTATTGTGATTAAACAAATCAGTGCGCACTGTTGGTGGTTGTACTGCATAAACATGCGTAGGTGTTCAAAAAAGGAGCTAAGATGTGTTTGAGTCTAATGTTTGTAACCACTTCACTAAAAGTGTAACTGCCTTTATAACATAATCAGTGTCTTTTAAACTTCCCTGCTTTATAGAAAAGATAATGATATCATAATGCATGATCTTCACTGCAAATGCGGAATATTTCAAGGTCGTGCTTAATTCTGTTGCCCACAAAGATAACGATTAAATGCATTAATCTTTCATAAGGGACTGGTAACAGGAGTTGCATTTGGTTTAACACTATCATACTTCTCCATAGTAGCACAATAGTAATTAATGTTAAACTTATTCTGTAGGGAGTAGAATTTTAGGGAGTAGAATTTTAGGTCTGTCTGCTTACAAAAATTGCTCCAGCTTAAGCAAAAACTGATTTATTTTTAAACTGATGTAGTTAGTTTTTGTGGACATCCAGTGTTGTGCAAACTGGGAAATTGTTTTGCTTTAAATTAGTTGATGTCTTGTTTTAAGCTGAATTAAAAGAGTATCAACTTTGTTTTTATGCCAACATAATAACATAAACTAGAACATTATTCTTTTGTAGAGAAAGGTCTAAATAAGCAATACTGTAATACTCTCTCTACAGTCTCCAATAAGAAAAAAATAAAAATAAAGTTGCTTTGTATATTCTGTTGTCATCTTCCTATATCGCGAATGACAAGAATTCCCCAAGACAACCTTATTTGAAAATAAGTTAAAGCTTTAAAGGCAAAAGAGAAAATACAGCAAACAAACTAAATGCTTTTTATGTCAGAACTAAGCTTTGGACTTCTCTGTGAATTAAATGGGATGAGGCTATTTAATTTATATTCCCCCTAAGGTGTAACTGGTGTTTTACAGTCCTCCTGAATCCTTCTTCTACCAGCCAGTCGGTCAGCCTGCGTATGGCATTTGATGGTGCCTATTGAGTTATGCTAGAGAAACGTGCGGCTCCACGTGCCTTAGCAAAGCCCAGCCTCTGCCCTCTTCTCTCAGTTGATGGCTGTAGCACGCAGCCTCTGAGCAGAAGGCTGGGGATGCTCCTGGCTGGCAAGCAGGAAGGTCTGGCCTCTGCCTCTTCCCTCGTTGGAAAAAATGGTAGTGTTAAATTAATATTGAGGTGTCTTTTGGCTCTCCATAGTCCATTTATGTTTTGTCATAAAAGGAATAGTGAAGTTTTCATTTTAAAGGTTATTTATCCAGTTTGAGGCAAAATGAACTTTGCAGTTAAAAGTTGTAGTTTTTTAGGAAATCAACGTGACAGTAATGGTGATAATTTTGAAACATGTATCTATATATTGAATCCTCCATTCAACTTATTTTATGCATAGTGTCTAACATATATTAACATATATTTAAGACCAGAGTCTAGTGTTACTTTGTATCCCTATCCCCACAGTAGTCAAGAGCAGGAGGAGCCTACCCAGCACTCTGTGCTGTTCCCTGCCTGACTCGTTGAATCTCAAAAGCAATTCGTTCCCAAGAATGAGACAGAAAGCCTCCCTATTCGCAGTGGTGCGTGGGTTGTCTGTTGCTCCCTCTTCTCGAATATTTGTCTTGACTGAAGGAGAGAAGGATCCCAGCATATTTTCATTTCAGAGATCAGTCAGTTTCACGTTGGCGTTAGGCTGCAGTTCCCTCGCAGTTTTCCTTTCTCTCACCATGCATAACAACCACGTTACAAGCACACGGTCTGTGCCTGGAAATGGTTTATTCCAGAACATTTGCTCCAGCATTTCCTTGCTGCTGGAAAGGGCTGCTGCTTCATGGCCAGCACGGGGACCAGCAGAGGGATGTCACTGGAAGTTGAATGAGGCAATCCCAGTGTGCCTGTATTCTCTCCCCACTAATAATGTTTTAGCAACAAAATTCAGGGCAGGGTGTTATCAGGGTTACTTTTCCTCCGTCCCGTTTTCTAGCACTTCCTGTCACAGTGGACTAACGGACTTGCAGACAGACCCACGGGCCGTGCGTGGTGGCATGCGGGCAGGGCCAGACCGCTGCCCTAGGCAGAGGCAAACCTGCAGTAGGCAGGAATAGGCCTGACGTTTGTCCGGGCAAGCGGAGACACCAGACACAGTGAAATCAAAGGACCAAGCTGTACGCCAAACACACCGTCTCCTGAGCAGCCCAGGGCAAGGCTGTGAAGTGTTTTTACGTGAATACACGCATACATGAGTACACATGCACGCACGTGCTAATTAAGAAAAGCAGCTAGAAGAGTGAAGTGATACACAAAGCTGAGCCAAACTAGCAGGTTTGCTGCCACCGAAGGGGAAGAGAGTGTCTCCCTTCACATCCATTCCAGCCACATGGTTTCATCTCCTCCAGCCAGCCAGTGCTTCCCGTAGCCTTCCCTGAGCTAGTTGACCTCTCTAACCCATCCCAGAACTTGCTTTTCCCTGCTGAGACAGCTTTCTTCCAAGCTGGTGAGCCTAGAGGATGAGGAGAAGTAGGAGGGAGCAGGAGCACCTACCAGGGTAACTGGAGAGGGTGGGAGAAGAAGAGCAGGGTTTCCAGCCTGCCTTGTGCCAAGTCATCAGATGGACTCAAGCAGCCTGGTGCAACCTTGCCCTGCCTAGGCTCCTGAGACACTGTTTGAAGCCAGCAGTAGCTTGACTGTCCAGGTAAGGCCTGGAAGAGGCTGGCTGTGACCCGCCGACTGGCTGCAGCTACATTGCCGACTGGGCTGGCAGGCCACACACCGACGTAAGCGTTACACCTTGCAGTACAGGAGCAGCCTGCGAATTTTGAAGGGATTTGTGGTGGTTTTTTTTGTTTGTTTGTTTCTTTTCCCTATCCAAAAAACATGTGCTTCTTTGGGAAGTATTGCACGTAATGGAAAGTTTCCGTGGTTAACCAGAGACATGTTTCCATGAGGTACTTCTGTTACAGCTGGAGATGAAATCTACCTGGATTCCTTGATCAAAAGTATTGGAGATTTGCATCCATTGGGACAATTGGTTTTCCGTATTTACTTTAAAAAGCTGATTTTCAGAGGAGCTTTTATGTTTAGGATGCGACATAAATGTGACGTAAAAATGCATCTCTGTGTGCATGGTGATCACATCATTAGGAGCTACTGTGGCATATGAACTAGTAAGCTTATTCAGCTAGAGGTCTTCATAAGTTTGTTTATACAACAATTAGAGGAGACACCATCTTTATGAAGGTAGTGGGTCACACTGCAATTGTATACGTGTTCTTCTGAGCGACTTCAGGGGGTTTTCAAATACATGAACATCTGAGTTGTCATCTCACTACAGAGCTACAACGTTGTGTAACGGTGCGAATGAGCCACGGAGTGATGAGGGATGTTAGCAGTTGTCAGATGTCTGCGTTAACTCCAGTGTCCACTGCAACCTACTCGTGCTTTGAGGCATTGGAGTATAAAAGTACAACACGAAAAATGAGTTTGCATACAAAATTTCTTTTTTCAACAGATGCGGTCCATATGGAAAGGACTTCTGCAAATGTTTACATGTGTTTGTTTGTACATTTCGTACAGTTTTTTTATTATGTTCAGGTTCTTAAAGTGGTTAAGTGCTTTGATATAATGAAGTGTAATGCTTTCTGTGACCAATTTTATCACAGCTGGAGGGAAATTAATAATTAAAGTTCATATTCCATTAAATAACAAAATATGAGCTTGCTCTTTATCACATTACATGATCATTTATTAAATTCCTCATGAATGGAGTTTGTTTACAAACATCATCTTTACCAAAGTTTATTGATCATATTCCTCCAAAATGAGTGGGATGTTTTTCTAAATGGATTCAAGAAAACTTTTCAGGTTCATTCTTTTCTCTATAATGTATCTACTTTACATAGAAAATGCCTATTTTGTCCAAAATCTGAAAATACTTCCTTCAACAAAATGAATGTTTATATTTTAAATCAGTAGTTGATTTTTTTTCATTTCTGTAGGCCAAAAATTATTCTTTAGTGTTTTCTGTTAATAAAATGAAAAATTCTATGTACATTGGGGGAAGAAGTGGGCAGGAATGTCAAGTTTTCAGTCAGCCTTTGGAGAGGGAGAAGTGCATAATGCTTATTGTAGCATCATTAATTCAATTAGAGTACATTTGCATGCAGTTTCTAACAGTAAGACTGACTTACAGTACATTTAATATATTGATCAGAGTATTGAGCATGTTCTTCAACCCTGCTGCATTTCCAGAGTGTTACAAAATATGTGCAGTATAATGATCTGAAAGATAATCGTGGGGAGAATAGCTTCATGCTTTAGTTATCTTCAGCTGCTAGAATGACCTATTTTAAGTTTTAGAACTCTTAAGTCCCTTCTTCTCCTAAAGCATTGACAGAACAAAAAATAATGACTGTGTATATAAATACTTTATTTTCAGTGTTAGCTCTGGTCAAATCAATAGTTCAGATTAATTACAAACATTTTTTGTTAGGATAGTGGTATAGGAGTGGTCACCAAATTCAAGCTGCATACAGGAATTGAATTATTGCTCACTTATTAAAATATGTATATGCATCAGTGGCTGACATAAATATCAGTAAAGACTATCTTTTATCTTTCCTTGCTTCCACAAGCTAGCATAGTTCTAATCAACTTTCAAATGAAGTGGGTTTTTTTGTTTTTTTTTTCTTTTTAAGTTAGCTTGAATACAGATGTCATCTGCTTTTGGTTTTACTCAAAACATCTTGAAATGTATACAAATTAAGAAGAAACTGGTGAAGAACAAATGATTCCTTTAGAAATGTAAAAGTGCTGCTTTTATTCATATGCTTTCTAATTTTTTTTTTTAAATATTACAACATTTAGAAACAATTTATTTTTCAAGTCTTTCTGATAAACCTTTAAGGTTGAAAAAAAGCTAAAAATGGGAAGTTTTAGAAAATTTAGCAACAGTAACTGTTGCTACTGACTGAAATAACTTGGCCTAGGTTTTTTGAAAGCCTTATTAAAGGTGCCTTAAATACAGTGCTAATTGCTTTGAAAACATTGTCTAAAGCTGCTTGGTGTACGCTTTGTTCTCTTATGGAAGGTTCTGGTGGAATAGGTGACATTTCTTTCCTGTGTTACTTCCTGACTCATGCCACAGGATTACAATTTTCTGCTTTTCTGTTTAAAATAGTGAAAGTGACTATATTTTCGTAAGCTGATGCCTTTAAATACCTTGGGGCCTAGTTGTCATGAAAGGGAAGCATTTAAGAAACAAACAAACATTCTTCTCTGAGTGATCATTATATAAATTGTTTATATTTCTATGTTTAATGTGTTTTAAAAGAGGAATGCCAAGAAGAAGGCTGTGTCCTGCCCAATGATTACAACCCCCCAGTATCCAATTTTATAGGCATTGCAGGTCCTATCTATTATTGATACAGATCTGTTTTCAGTGTTGGCCAGCATTGTAAATATTATAGAGGGGCTAGCAGCCTGATTTTGGCAATCAGGCAGTTCTGTCTTAGGTGTTATTTTCTTGCGATGCATCCAGAGACTAGTTGAAAGCTTTCTTCTGCCACATTTACATTTGGCAAAAGTATGTATCAAAAAGATACAGAACTGTATCTTTCCAGCAGGAGTCAATAGACTTCTTTTGCTTGTCTAATTAGGATGTTAGATTTGGTACGTTGAACACATTTCATTTCGGTTTCTCATTTGATCTCTTAAATCATCCCAGTTCCTTGAATTGCTGCAATTCTGTATGTCACTCTTGATAAGGAATCTTGGCAACTGATGAGCTTCACAGCCATTGTGACAGTTTCAGGATAACTGGTCTATTAAGCAAACTTGCTTTAACACGAGAACTAGGCCCTTCTTTTAGAAAAATTAAACAAATTACACTCCCTCCATTAAGCTATGTTGTGTGGTTTTCAGAACTTGTTAATTTTAATTAATATAACATCTCTATGTTACAGCTTGTCATTTTATTAGTTAACACTCCATGAAATTCTTGCGTAGATTGTCATAGTTCCTCTTCTTACACGTTTTAATGAATGCTAAAATGGTTAAAAAATGTTAATGCTTAAAGCATCAGCACTGGCAGCTGAGGCATCAGTTTGCTCTTAGCAAAAAATTGTATCAGGCTTGCTTTTAATCCATGAAGCTATACTCATAAGGCTTACTCTGATGACATTTGTAAGGCTTTTTGTTGTGTTGTAAAAATCTTGTTAAACTTACAAAATCAGGGATTTAACTGCAAAGAGGAATTAGTTCAACTTGAAATACTGGATTTCTAGTAGGTGAAATGATTTTATATTAAATGAAAACAAAGATACATGTATACATTTTAGTACTATTCTTTTTTTAACAACTATACACAAGTTTTCTATTTTTTACATGAATGATTAAAGGTGTGTAATCTAGCTGTTCCTGTTCAAGGATATGGAATATTGATTCCACAGCATTCTTCCGTGTGTGTGTGTGTGTGTGTGTACACAGAATTGCATTATGATGCACTGAAAAGCAACAAAAATCTATCAGTTAAAGAAAAAAGTGTCAGGGTTATTACAATCGCTCTCCCTGGAGACTGCTGATATAGCATGATGAGTTTCAGAATGCCCGTTCACGTTTTTTTAATTGGTTAATTTTATTTGGGGTGTTTAATTTTTACCAGATAAATTTCTGATTTTTGGGCTGAATCAGCTTCTGTCTTTTAAGTTTCTTTTTTTAGCGCTTAGTGTGCTGAACCATGCATAGAAGCTAGACCTTGAGGGTCTGTCTGTCCTTACACATCACTGGTTGTGACTTAAGAAGCTGCTTTATTTGTTTTAGGGAGTTAAAATCAGTAGCTTGGTGGGCCTCTTCTGATCCCAAAACATTCTTTTGCTAATACATTCTTTCTTTTTCTCTCTCTCAGACATTTCCCACAACATGTACCTTACAGTGCGTTGATGACCTGTTTAACCTATCAGTCTTTATCGAGCAGGAATGAAGTAAGAGCTTCCTTTTTTCACCATGCCAAAAGAGTGAGCAATTGAAGGCCATCTGCTTTGACATCAGTACCTCGATTTACTTTCACTTCAAAATTTGGCCTTTTATCTACTTTGGGAAATAATTTTTTATTTTCCATATAGCAAAAATCTTTTACCAATGGTAAAGGTTTGACAAACCGACTTCTAAGTATGCGTTAGACTTCAGGGGTTTTAATGAAGGCAGCGAATGTAAGCATTTCTGGCATTTAATAGTCCGAACACAGAAGTTTATTGTGTGAGGACCTTGGTGGGAGGGTTTTGGTTACAAATGAGTATTTGTAGAATATATGGCATTTTGTTCATATTGGGTAACACTTACTGTTACAGTGCTCTGGGGACAAATGCAGTCTTTCCAAATATTAAATTGCCTAATTATTTTTCCCATCATTTTTCATTTTGTCAGAACATACATATGCAGATTAGTAGATTTTTTTCCCTCAAGTTGCTGGACCTAAATAGCCATGAGCTTGCACTGTAATAAAAAGTTGTTTATCTTTTGAGTGAATTTGGAAGCTATATAATTTTCTTTCACTGTTGCCAAATATAGAGTTGTTAATAGAACACACAGCACTGCTTGCAGAAAGCCATTTAATGATAGTAAGTATTACAGCATACCACTTGTGTATTTAACAGCGTGGGGGAGGATTATTTCTTAGATACACACGTATTACTGTTTAATGTCTTTCAGAAATCGGCTGCCCTTGAGCTTTGCTACTATACTAATCTTACCAGATTAGCCTCTAAATATTTCAGATTGTTAGGTAATGGCTCTTATTAATATTTGCAAAGTTCTTTTTACTGTAACTGAGAGGCTTTATTGTAGAGGGCCTCAGGCTTTCATGGTCTCAGAAGAATAATATTGCACATGACGAAGTACAAGCATAAGGAGCAATCTCATCTTTAACAGTACTGCCCGAATTTCTGACTCTGTGAGCTCCTGAGAGGTAGTGAGCAAGGGAAAAAGGACACTTTGCTGCACACAGAGGAGCACTGCCTATCACCTCTGGCAAGAGCCACGTGCTCTTTGACTCAGCAACCCTCCTCTTGTTCCATAACAGGTGACAGAGGACCTGTGTTCCACACGCTGCCGACTGTTTCACTCCATACAGCGTGTATGTCTGCACAGACTCTTCTGTGGTCATCTTTCAGCTTTCAACCACCTGACTTGGATACTGGACATTGGTCTGACAATGGTAGCGGAGATTGAGTGCAGAGTACCTGAGTATTTGTCCAGCTTTCTTACCAGGTGTGACTGATATTTATAATTGGTTGTTTTCAGAGCAGTATTGAAGCTGATCATGTAAGGTGGACAGACAGGAGCTGCAGACATAGCAGTTACTGCAGCATAGACTTAAGCATGGTTGTCTTATATTGAGTTTAGTGTCCGGAGGCTATAGTTGTGACTGTTCCATGCCACTGATCTAAGGAGTTTGGTTGCTCAGCAGAGATTGTTTATACCATGCATCAACAGAGAGGAGGTAGTGACAGTGATGAAAAAAAAAAAAACTGGAGCACTGAGGTAGAGAGCATGAGGTTGCAGTGAAGACTTTTCTATTTTTGTTTTTATTTTTTAAGAAAACAGATGTCTGCTCAGCATACACAGCAGCACCCCAGAGCAGTGGTTCGCAAGTTTTTGCATCTGCAGCTCTGCTCCCATCTGCAGTTTTGTGTTTATTGTGTTTAGTTTGGGAACTGTGGTTTTAGACTAAAAGCTATAGGATAAATCTTGACTTCAGTCTCAGTTCTTGGCACTGCTGTAATGACATCTGCACTGGCATCTGTGTGAGTTTCTGATTAAGTTCTAGCCATCGCTTTATTTTCCCTCCTTCGTCACCCTGGGTTTATTTGGATAGGATAGGAAAGATGACGAGGGTGACTTTCCAGGAAGATCTGAGTCCTAACAGTGCTCAGCCACTGCAGATCTCTTACCCCTCAGCAAAGCAGTTTTGCTGAGTGAGAGGCATTCTTTGTCAGAGATGAGAGAGCAGAAAATGCTACCAGGCAAATGTTTTGAAATGGAAAATTCAGTGGATCAGATATTACCAAAAAACATATCCCAGTACACCTTTTCAGTGACATATAGGTTTTGTTTTACCTTAGTATTTTCAAATTCAAGAGCTTATCCCATACCCATTGGTAGACAATACAATTCACAGAAAACGCAATATTAAATTCAGTCATTCCGTTAAGTTCATTTCATTAAGTAATTAAGTTCATTTTTAAAATATTTTTTTCTAATAAGAGTGATCTACGTAAGATCTGCATAAAGATTTTTAATGCCTTTTGGAATTGAGTGTGAGTGCAAAGCACATCTGTCCCTTTATTTCACTCTTCCTGCAGGAAGACGGGAACTTGAGGAAACCATTTGCATATTTCAGCAAATATGACATTTGTTTTTGTGCCTTTCAAAAACCCATTTTAAACTTGTACTACTGATGAATGACTCCCATAACTTTCTAGCAGTGCACTAGTTCACGCCATCCAGCTTCACAGAGTTACAGGATTGATGCTTCTGGGAATCCATAGATCTTAATCTTTTAACACCGAAGGGAAAATGAGTGTCTTTAACTACCATTAAATACAATATCTCTTTCCGTGCTCTATTAATAAACACAACAAGAGAGCTTGCATGGAACGAGTCTTTAATGAATGGCAGTTTGATGCTTCCATGCACAGTCATACAGCTGCTGTGCTGTCCATGGATCATAACTTCTGTTTCATTGAGTCTTCTCAAACATATTGTCTCAGTGATCTGAGCTAATTCAGATACAAAATGTATGAAAATTGTCACTTCAGCAGTTTTGCGAAAACAAATGACTTAGGCAATAGCTTTTAGATATGATTACCTATCTTCATCCCAAAGAATTTTTATCTGGCTTCATCTACTGTTAGATTTGTTTCTTTATCTGGAAGAATTTGATTTTCATTGAAAGTACATGGAATAGTGTTAGTTTATATTTTTTCTTTAAAGGCAGAAATTTAGAAAGGACATCAAGTTGTTGGCATTATAGCAAGCAGCATTCTGTAGAACAGACACAAAATATTATAGCTGAGCACAAAAAGTCCTGTAAAAGAGTGAATTTTACTTTTCAACCTGATTGGACCTTGCCCAAATTAACGGGTAAATACAAAACTAATAAAGCCAATAGGAGTTCTCCCTTAAATTAATATAATGATTATCATAGAGTGCCAATTGGAAACCACTTCAGATGAAAATTAGTGCAGAAGCCACAGGGAAATTTTCCTGATCTTTGTGGTGGTTTTACCCGGCTAAAGAGGCGACCTCCACCACAACCGCTCGCTCACTCCCCCTCCTCAAAGAAACAGGGGGAGAAAATATGATGGATCAGGGCTTAAGGGTTGAGATAAGGACAAGCAGGTTCCTCACTAATTATCGTCACGGGCAAAACAGACTCGACATAGGGAGATTAGTATAATTTATTACTATAACTAGCAAACTAGAGCAGTGAGAAACTAAAAGCAAACTACAAACACCTTCCCCCCATCCACCCTCTTCTACCTCCTCCCCCCGAGCAGCGCAGGGGAACGGGGAATGGGGGCTGCGGTCAGCCCATATCGCTTCGTCTCTGCCGCTCCTTCATGGTCGCTCTCTGTTCCCCTGCTCCAGCGTGGGGTCCCTCCCACGGGATGCCGTCCTTCCCGAACGGGTCCTGCGTGGGCTTCCCACAGGCTGCAGCTCTTCAAGAGCTGCTCCAATATGGGTCCGTACCACGGGGTCCATCCTTCAGGAGCAAACTGCTCCAGCATGGGTCCCCCACGGGTGGCAGCTCCCACCGGATCACCTGCTCCTGCGTGGGCTCCTCTCCACGGGCTACAGGTCCGGCCCGGAGCCTGCTCCTGCGGGGGCTCTCCATGGGCTGCAGCCTCCTTCAGGCCACATCCACCTGCTCCACCGTGGGCTCCTCCACGGGCTGCAGCGTGGAGATCTGCTCCATGTGGTACCCCATGGGCTGCAGGGGGACAGCCTGCTCCACCATGGGCCTCACCACAGGCCGCAGGGGAACTTCTGCTCCGGCGCCTGGAGCACCTCCTGCCCTCCTTCTGCACTGACCTTGGTGTCTGCAGGGCTGTTCCTCACTCCTCTCACTCCCAGCTGCTGTTGCGCAGCAGTTTTTTCCCCTTCTTAAATCTGCTCTCACAGAGGCGCAAACAACATCGCTCATTGGTTCAGCTCTGGCCAGCGGTGCGTCCCTTTTGGAGCCGGCTGGAGCTGGCTCTTATCTGACATGGGGCAGCTTCTGGAATCTTCTCACAGAAGCCACCCCTGTGGCCCCCCTGCTACCAAACCTTTACCACGTAAACCCAATACAATCTTTATAGGTTTGTAGTATTTCTCCAACAGAAAGAGCTCTGTGCTTCCTCAATTCCTATCAGGTGTTTCAAGTTGTTTGCTGAAGAGCGACAACTTTGGTGTCAAAGGTTTTGTTAAACACCTTCTCTGTAACCCACTGGAGGAGAGTGACCATGGTGCTGCAGCAGGTAGGAGAAAAAGGAAAAAAATATATATGCATTGTGTCCTTTCAACCGTATAATGTGGCTGTTCATGACAGCACTCATGCAACAGGGATTATCCGACTCCAGTTGGTACTGATTAGGTGTAACTGTAATCTTTTCAAAAAAGATAAATGGAACCGTTTTCTACTGTTCAAAGCTTTTAGTGACTCCGGCGGAATAGGAATTGCAGTGTGGGTTACTCATGGGAGTTCTTATATCGTATGAATAATCTTTTTCATTGCTGCCTCTTGGTTTGTCATGCCTGAACCCTGCTTGATATGTGTGTGCAAAGAACTGTGTATGTTTGAAATGAATACGTGAATGCTTTTGGTAGTGAATCACTTCTTAAACTTTGTGAATAGCTTCTCAAATTGTCACTATGGCATCCCTCGTCTTTTCCATTGCAAAGCTGACTTGCATTCTGCCTGCAAGCAGTCGGCAGCGCCAGGGTCCAGGCCACGCTGCACTTGCCTCTGTGCTGTTGTGCACCCTCTACTCCAGATTGTCAGGCTGGCTTATCTTCACCATGGGTTTTCCTCCTTTGCTCATGCTTATTTGGGATTTTCACCTAGTAGGTTTACTGGCATAAAACAGTATTTGAACTGACCAAAGAATCCAACATAAGCACTTGCCAAAAGACAGTTTTGATCTTTTCTGGCTGCCTCAGACTGTTTTCCCTTTTAGAGACAATCACAGGCATGTGATCCTGATTCAGAGAAAGATTTGTCCTGTCTCACTTATGTGAGTCAGATATTTGGGAGGAAAGCAAAGGAAAGAATGTGGTCTTTGAAGAAGATATCTCCACAGACATGTCAGGCTACGGTTTGGCTAGTAAGAAAATAACCTCGCTAGCCTGAGAAAAAGCATTGTCCATAATCTCAACCGCCAGTCCTTTTCTTGTCAGAAGGGAGCTACAGTTCTGCCATGACACTGAATGAAGAACCCCCCTTTTAGACAAGGCCATGACAAAGTGAGAGCATCTCCTGTTTCGGGCAGGCAGTGAAGCTCTAGAATCCCCTTCCCATAGTGCCATACTGGTCTGCTTAGTAACAGGGAGATGGCAGATGCCTCTCTCCGAGATAGAACTTGTGCTCTTGGCTCTGGTTTTGATGTGCTGTGTGGTGTTGGGCAAGGTATTCATCTCCTCTGACATAGGAATAAGCTACTGTTCTTTGTGGAGCTGCTGATATCTGTATGTAATAGCTGTAATAGTATGTCTACTTCAGTCTGTATAAATATGAAGCATTTATTGCAGGCTTAAATATAGGTATTCCTAGCACTACAAGTGGTAGATGCAATTATCCAGAGAGAGAGTGAGAGAAGAGAGAGAGGGATGTTGCTTTGCCGTGAAACAAAGGCAATGAAATTCAGCTTGTGCTTCTCCTATGACTTTGTTGCTTCAGAATCACAGTTTTAAAACTGTGCCTTAGTGAGTGCAGGGCCATGTTGGCTTCATTCTTACCTAGGAGATGAATTTCTCATAAATGCATGTAAGAAATCATTCTGTGTTAAAAATACGGTGATAATTAAAGAACACAGTCTTTGCTTCAGCTGGTTGCCAGAAAATCAGTGCTGTAGCAGTGGAAGGAGTGAACCATGAGAACTGAATAAGTATGTGTATGAATGTATGCTGCTGACTATTCTGCAGCTGCAAGCTCAAGCCAAGACTGTTTTAATACCAAAGTAGTATTTTAAATGTGGATTTCATTTCTAAATTTTAAGAATTAATGCTTTTTTGAAATGTCTTTAGAGAATTGAAACATCTGGGTTTCTTTAGATGTTTCAGAGGTCTTTGAAAGAGCAGTTGGCAGCAAATATTTTGCCTAGTGAGAAGTATTTGGTAGCTCTAAATATCTGTACATGATGCAGGAAATCTCATATGAAGGCTTCTGTCTGTCTGAATAGAATGTTTTTACTAAGTAAGGAGGTGAGGATTGCTACTTTGACTCAAAAAGCGTTCACGGAAAAACTGTGCTTTGAGTTCTTATCTATTTCAGGAACAGGCAGTTGCTATCAAAAGGTATAATTTTCTGTATATTAAATTTTAAAAAGTTTAAAACTTTTTCGGAGAGGTATATACAAAATGTACTAACTGCACGCTAAAGTTCACTATTTTGGGGTGATGTTGCATCTCTGTGACATACCCAAGGGTCTGTACTAAATCCCATTGCTAATTCCTGAGCACTCACTCATCAGTAGTATCTTTGACATTGCTATATGAAGTAGTGTACTCAAAAACCAGATGTTTTTGTGGTCTCTGTTCTGAGCTAGAAGTTTCAGGATACTGTTCTAGGCTAGTACTTGGTGTCTCATCCCACGTTTAGTTTGCTTTAAAAAGCAGACATTTGGGGATATTGAAATTTGAACTGAAAGAACCCAACTGGAAATAAAGCTTAAAAAAAGGGACACAAATAAATAATACATGATATGTAAGTAAGTGATATTCCTTAGAGTTATTTGGAAATGCATTAGTACAAAGATCTGGAGGATTTCTATTTCTTGCTGCTGCTACACTGTTATTATTTCTTTAGTTGTACTTACACTTTTGGAGTGCTCCAGTTTTTCAATCAATTACATTTTAAACTGATTGAGATTTACACTATTTGATGGTGATATCCTAATCTATATGTCCCTCTAATGTCTATAAATAGGATATGTTTTACTATAGCAGCAACTTACCACCTTGGTCTTTTATGCTCAAGGCTTGCACTTTGTAAAAACTAAGACAAATCTAGAATATGGAACCAGCCAAAACCACAAATTCTGATTTAGACCTACTTGGCTTTTCTGAATCATCACGAGCTCTGGGCAGCGAGTCAGCCAAAAACTGGTTTTCTCATCAGTGTTGTGTAAACACAAGATGTTTCCCTGGGCTAAATATTATTAAGTAAAAAAGTCATGTTTGATTTTTTTTTTTAAATGTCATGCATTGTATGAAAAATGAGTAACATATAAAGCTGCCTTCTAGGGATATCTGAAAATCTTTTCTTACATTTCATTAATCAGCTCAGTTTTGAACACAAGAACACAAAGTGGTTTTAGGGTACCCTGTTTTTTTTTTTATGTGGTTCTGTAAGTGATAATGTTTTGGATCGAGGTACTGACAAAGCTTCTGTGTATTGCAGGAGAATTAGCTTTGGGAACTGCAATTTCATTTAAAGTTACTAGAAGAAACCACATGCATTAGTTCATAGTTCTACCATGCTGTGATTCAAATTTTTAAAATTGAAAATGAAGGTTCTGCAACTGACTGGTGTGATCTTGGAGAAAACTTTAGATATAGATGCATAGGTGTATGTAAAAATGACGCACGATTTTAATCATTAGAATGCTTTAAGTGTGTAATCTGTGACTAGCACTGGAAACTGCAGTGACTGCTTCCTAGACGTCACATCTTTTTGCTTCTGGCACGTCCTCTCCTGTGCCTTAAATCTTTCAGGAAGTCGCTCTTCACAGTGTTTAATGAGAGGCAGTTACCTTGCTGAGCTGTCGTATCCCGAAGCGCTCATTCCTTTTCTCTTCTTGACCATCCTCGCTGTCTGTAGGTCTGGCCGCGCACCAGCAGCCAGGCTGGGGTGTAGTCTCTTCGTTTTAGTCTTTCAGCTATGCTGTTGGCTGCTACTGTGGATATTCAGCATTGACTGACGGGCATCGATCTGCCAGTAGATTTACCTCTCTGCAGCTCTTCACCGTTCATGTGGTCGAAGTAGATGACAGTTAAGAAGATTAGAAGGAAATACAGATACACATAATAGAAATATGAGTGGGAATATAGCATATTCCCTTTTTGACCCCGTTCAGAAGTGTCGGTTAAGAAACAGAAGTTAGTGATGCGGTCTGTAAGGTTTGATGCAGGCGAATATTATTTTTTTAACAGAAGAAAAGTCTTCCATGCCAAAGTCTGCCAGCCTTTCCATCAGAGCTTTCTTTCGTCTCAGACTGATGTGGTTTGTAATTCTACAGGCTTTAGCTCCCTTATTGTTTCTCATCCGTGTTCCTGTTTCCAACTGGCATACCCTTCACCACAGTACACGTCAGACGAATAACAAGTGAATTCTTTTCTCATAAGATTTTTTTCTCTGAGCATCTTCACATGCATCTAGTTTTAGAGTTTGAAGGTTTTATTTATTTTTAGCTATCTGCTTTTGTAAATGAATATATAACTTCTTAAAACTAAGGCCAATGTTTAAGACCATGTTTTCAATGGATCTAACTAAACTTGTGAGAATAAGCTTGCCATTCTCAAGATTTCTTCTCTTTCCGCACTGATCCTTTTTTCGCCTCCCATGCACAGACATCCACCAGGAAAATACACTGCTGATTGGTACAAGGTCTGAATGAGTGTGCAGAATCAGTATTTTATGGATTTTGTCTTATAAAAATATTAGTATACTCGGAATAACATTTCTTTTTTTTCCTGGCTGTGCTGTTATTTTGCTTAAGGAGTCATAAGAGGAAATGTAGACTTGAATTGTTTTCTTTGAAGACTATTCTCAGTGGTATGGTGTGGATTTGGTTGTCACCCAGTTCACCTTATTTGATAGGGAGGGGATAAGCAGGTGGTTTTGGTGTTCTTTTTTTTTTTAAAAAAGTACTGTAAATAACAGTCACACCAGGTTATTTCATTTTTTCACCTACAGGTGTGGTATATTACTACAAAGAAGAATATGTTTCTAGAGAACAGAAAGCTGGTTTTCAAAGGGAGGATGTACTGTATTTCTGTGCAGTTGCAGTTGACTGCATTACAGCAAAATTAGTTACTGTCTGGGTAGTTAACATGTTTAAATATTTGAAATTACTGTTTTATCTGGACTAAAATTTCAGGCATGTAATTAAAAGTGAGCCTAAGGAAAACGTAAGACAAAAAAAAAAGAAGCAAATTGGGCAGTACAGGCAGTTGTTTTGTTTTTAATTTAAGTTCCTTTTTAATGGTTAGTTAAAGAATCTTGAGCTACACTGAATGTGTAATTTTGCTTTCCATTTTTTTAATATAGTCAAACACTTTTAGCAAACAGCAAAGATGATGCTTTCTCTTTCAAAATCAGCATCTATTGTCTGATTACAGAATTTAACATAGCCCTTGAAGTTTGTTATTCTGCTGAAATCTGTGGTTTATTGAGGCTCTTTTTTTTTTTTTTCCATTTTGTTTTTTTTTTTACAGCTTCTAGGATGTAATGCTGCTGGGAAAATAGTTGTATTTTGACATGAAGAATACTTTTTTAAGATAATACAAGATTAAATTTAAAAGATTGATTGGAGGTTCTGCCTAGGAAAGAGGGAGTTGAATAATATTAATACAGTATATTTAGACGAAGTCTGACTGTGCTTTTAGTATTTGTTTAGCCATGATTCAGCATGAAGGGCAAAGGCAAAGTGCAGAGTGTGTGTGTGTGTATCCATACATGCAGAAGGTGATAGAAAATGACTGCAGCATTCCTCTGTGGTGTAACAGAAGCAGAATACCTTTAAAAGTGACTGTACAGTGAGCTGCGCATACAGTCTTACAATATCATTGCTTAACTCACCTTATGAAAAAGACAATTATTAGGATAGAGAATTAAAAAAACAAACAAACAAACAAACAAAACCAAAAAAACAAACCCCACACCACGCAAAAAAAAACCAACAGATGAGAGCACGTACATAGATGCAATTCCAGCTCTACAGTCTCCAAAAATCAAAGTCAGACATTAAAGACATGAAAAAGATGACTGTTTTTTATCTTTTTTTTCCCCCCTTCAATAGTGCGGCTTCATGACAGCATATCAGAAGAAGGATTCCATTACTTAGTCTTTGACTTGTAAGTATGTCTTTTGCATATGTTGAGCATGTTGGGGATGTGGTCTTTAAAACTCTTAGGTGTAAATACAAGCTTACAAGATAAATGCGTGAGTTTGGTGCAATGAATTGGACAAATAAATGTAAATAGAGCTAGGAGGAGAGCAACATATTTAGTCATTTGCATGTGTAAAAGCTGATTTGTAAGTGTCACTATAAGAAGTCCACATTAAAAACTTCGAATAAGTAGGGATACTGTTGAAGTGGATTTTAATATAAAATGTAGGTGTGTAAATAAAAGTTGCATGGTGTCTGTCAAGGCTAAATGAATGTACAATTCAGAAAAAATAATTCACTGCAAGCTGGTTGTCTGATAAAGCAAACATAAACATGTGGAGAAGTAGAAAATCCTCTTTGCTACATTGACAGGTAAGCCAGATTTCCCTAGGGTGAAAAAGATCGTATGAATATTTTATTGCTGATTTACGTTTTACTGATACGTAGAATTAGTTTCATTTTGACTCAATTTGGAATGCAAAATTCCCAGCATACAGAAAGGAATTTTCTTTTTTATTTCTCATTGTACCCCACAAATTTGAATCCTGTGAGCTGTTGGTGTTGGGGGGGGCAGTTGGGGGAGTAGGAGGGGAGAGTACCTTGTTTCTTCCAGGTAATGTAGTTTAGTAAAAGAAGGAGTGTTTTACAACATGAACCTACATGTAGCAGACTCTTAACTTAGAAACAAATACACTAATATTCCTCATGCTTCCCTGTGACAGGCAAACTTTTCCATTCAAGTGAAAAGCTACTGCTTTTGGTTCTGCACATGGGCAAACGTGAATGGTTGGGAATTCTCTTGTGAAACTGACGTATTTAGGTAAAACAATTTGTTTCAATTGCATATTTTTCCAGGGCAGTTTATGGATATAACAAATCCCCCTCCTCCTGCTCCCACTAAGAGCTTTCTTAGGCCCAATATGTTTTTGCTGGTTAGAATGAGAATACATTATTGCCCTAGAAATGTGAAATAGCTCTCTTCAAAACATACAAACAGAAATACATTCAATGTAGATAAGTTATAACCCAGATCTTCCACAATCAGTTACATGCTTGTATGTTCAGGTTACCTTTTGTTTTATTTTCTGACTTAATTTTTCTAAGACATCTTTGAGGACGTCTTCAAGACTAGGTTTTAGACTAGCAATACAAGAATATTAAATACATGGTGCGTCTGCAATGAAGGCATTCAGGGTTCAGTACTCTGATCTGAACTGGGCACAACAGGAACTTATATCTGATTTGTATATATCCCAGGCAAGTGCTCTGACTGTTGGCTTAAAAGCAGTTCTAGGGCATAGCATGCATGCTTGTTCTCTGACACACACTATTTTGTTTTGTTTTATTTTTCTTTTAAATTAAGGCCTACAAAGGAAATCTTTCTGTGTGGAGTTGCTAAAATGTTCTTAATCCCGAGCATTTCCAAGAAATACATGTCGAATTCCCAGCTCTGGGGACAGCATCCCTTTTATAAACTGATGGCATTTTAATTTTGTGCCATATTGCTGTACTGTTAGAAACTGTGACCTACTGTAATTGCACTTAGTGAACTTTTACCTTAAATTGAATATCTAATGTCAGCTATATCTCAGGAGATTATGATTGCAATATGAACTAGAAGGCATTTGAACATCAGTTGTAGATACCAGTATCGATATCTGGATAGTAACAGAACAAATAGAAGCCTGTATTCTGCAATAGAAAATAATACATAACCCAAAGGTACTGTCTTGCCAAAAAATTGTGTACCAAGCATTCTGCACCGGACTGGAACTTCCTCTATTTCAGTGTCAGTTCCATTCAGGACAAACATACGAATAGACTGATACATCTGCTGTTCATCCAGAGCAGTCTGCATGTTTTTGTTTTTTAGCCTCTTCGTAAAAAGAGGGCTTCAACGTATATGTACAGCTTCTTACGTTTTGATCACGTGGTTTGTTTTTTTTTTGTCAAAATGAATTATTTTGCAAAAGAGAAAATGTCTAAATGGTGAAGGTGGTTACTGAACTGACTGATATTTATCTTTGGAAAAGCTACGTCTTAAAGAACTTTTGCCTAATTGGTAAGGATGGCTTTTCATGGTTTATTTTGCATTCAAACTAAGAAATTACTGCTTTAATGCTCACTAATACTATTGATTCACCTTTTACTATAGTTATAAATGTGGTTTATTGGCTTGTTTAAAANTTTTTTTTTTTCCTAACTGAAGCTTGACTGTGGTGTTACACTGTCACTCCACCTACGCATACCATCGTGTTTTATCTTAATGATTTCTTTCAGACTGTGTGGGATTCAGTGCTACTGTTTCTTCAGAAATTTCCCTTAAACTGCATCCCACATAAAGTGCAGAGGAAGAGTTCTTTTTCTGTGAATAGAAAAAAATGATCATTGTCACTTTCTATTTTGAATTTCTAATAATGTCTTTTTAATAAATGTCATAGAGATGTCTGCAGTCTGGATGAGAAGCCTGTTGCTTTGCTTGTGTACCTCAGTGATAGTTATGTTTTCATATGGAGAGAAAAAAGTGATTAATGTCCCCTGTTACAGGCTTGCGTTTGGGTGAAGAGTTCTAATGTCAAAACGGGAAGGTGGAAGTCTTTGAAATTCCACATGGAATTTGGACATTTAACATTTAAAGAAGTGTTTTCTGCTAGAAGGAACTTTTTTTTTATTGGCTGCATTGTGGTGGTCCTGTAAGAAGCGCTGCATATGGGAGAATTATCTGCACTGAAGTATTGACGCACCATATATGTAAATTCTCTTTGGCTGCTGACTCACTGTCTCTGGACATCCAAGTGAAACATGTAAATGGCTGTTTAATTCTGGAGTATGGTGGTTATTTTGTACTTTACTAGGCAAAGTCATGATTATCAGCATCTCCTTGGTGTCACTGCCAGGGAACAGAGTCATCTTACTGATCTGGTTACTGACATGATTCTTCCATATTTAAAAAAATTAACTAAGCCTTCTGCAATATTTCTCCCAAGCAAAGGACTTGCACCTGTTGTGTTTCTCCCCCTAGAGTCAGTGATTTCTGAATAATAAAGTGCGCATAGTAAGATTGGTAATGGACTTCAGAAAGTTTCTTATTCCTCTTCTCTTACTGGTTCAGGCAACTGCAGTTAGGATTTGCATCTCTTTATCAAACCGTTTCAGTTGCTAAGCACGCATGAGATTGTTTTCAGTATTAATGATGTTATATGAGTTCAAATCCAATCAATTCTGTCAGTATTAATTGCTGTATCTGAATGGAAACAGCTGTAGCACTTGAAGACTTTTGTGCAAATCAGTGAGATTCTCTTTTCTCAGTGTCTCCCATTTTAATGCGCTTGTTGAGATACAACAATTGGTACATTTAGAATCCTGGCATTGCTGTGGAATTCCAAGTGGAGGGACTGTAGAGTGTAGAAGGAAAAAAAATACCAAAAAAAGCCTAGTTGCAGAACAGTCTGCCTACGGTATGTGCTTGAACCTTTGTGTCCTTTTCAGAAGGAGAAAGGTCACAGATAAATGTAAAAAACATATATATACATGTACACTGTCATTTCTGTAGGATTGTTTCCTCCCACCTTCATTATGCAGCTTAAGAAATAAGAAATGTAAGCCAAGAGGAGACAAAGCCAATGTGATCATCAGCAGAGGCTTTTTTAGCTAGCATTGCTAATTTGGGTTTTCATTTTCTCATATTCAGAAAATGTTGTTACCAACTGAATATGGTATGTGAAGCAAATATTTCTGTATGTATTGTTACGAACGTTTCCAAAAGAAAAATGTGGCATTTAACATTCTAAGTGCAGTCGTTTTTTTAGTGATTGTAAAAAGTCAAGTCAAAAAGACTTTTGAATGGAGCAGTTAAAAACTGCTTCTTAATGTAACTCTTCAGAGATTAAAGAGAAATAACATCCTTTGTAGGTGGAATCCTTCTGCTTGCCTCTGTGTCTTTTCTGAAAGATATTCCTGGTGTGGAGAGCCTTGTTATTTCTACATGGTGTTTGTAATTCTTTTGTTTAAACAAACCTATGTGCTTTATTTGTTGCCTTTTTAGTGTGCTCTTCAAGAAAATTACACAAGAACAAGAATAATTTGTGAGAGCCAGTGGTTTTTAATTTGTACCCTGAAAGTTACTAGAGCCTGTATCAGGAATGTCCTGTTGTGAACTAGGACCTCACTGAAGTCAACAATGTATCTGTATCAGAAAGGCATTGAGATCCATTTACTTCCTATTTTAATCTTGTGGGGAGAAAGAAGGTTGGCAGCTGTTCATGTAGTTTTCTAGTACAGGATCAAAATTGGTTGTTTTCTGCTTCTTTGATTGGTTGTTTTTTTTTGTTTGTTTGTTTTTCACTTTTTAACCTTCTGCTTTACAATCTTCATTTGTATCATGTATAGCCTAGCTGAATACACTTGAAGATCTAACTATACTGGTAGTTGGCTTCTAATTTAAGTACACACGTATGAGGTATTTTTTTCCTGAATGGTACAATATATCAGTTTTTCATTGTTTTAGTCTAAAAAAAGAAAATGTTTAACAGAAGCAGCGGTCAAACTATAAATAAGTCCTATTTTAATATCCTTTTGCAATTTAATTTCAGAGATCAGCCTAAGTATTTCTGTTGATCAGCAACGCCTCCAAGAGTTCTGGTTTCAGCACACCTCTCCATGTAAGGCAATTCGATGCTCCTACTGGTAACAGAGCAGTATCACTGAGCCATGCATTCTCCGAAGAGTACATCACACTTTCATTTCAGGTCTTTTGCTAGGCAAGGAAAACCTGATAACTAAGGACCTCTTGTGTTTGTGTGGTTTATATTCATGCTAGATATCTCAGGTACTTCCCTAGTCGTCATGTTTCATAATTGTAGATACAGGGAAAAAATCGACCTAGCAAAAAGATATCTAATAATGAGAAGAATGCTTTGAAACCACTTTGGTATTAAACTCTGAAGTATAAAAAGAAGGTTATTAGTAATGGCTCTGTTTCTTATTTGTAAAATTAGTGAATAACATGGGTTGGTAAGGATCCCTAGAGGTTATCTGGTCTAACCCCTTTCTTGAACCAGGTACAACTGAATCAGGTTGCTCAGGAATTTGTTGAGGTTGGAACATCTTCAAGGATGGAAATTCCACAACCTCTTTGAGCAACATGTGCATGGCGAAAAATAAACAAACAAATAGGAAGGAAATTCCTTGCATCTATTTAGCATTTCTGTTGTTCCAGCTTGTCTGTTGCCTTTCATGCTGTTTCTGCGTACCCACCCATTAGGGAGTTGTAGACAGCAACGGCATCTCTCCTGAGTCTTCCCATTTTAATGGTGAATAAACCCAGTTCTCTCAGCCTCTTCTTGTACATCATGTGCACCAACTGTAACCGCCTTGGTTGCCCTCCGTTAGACTCAGTTCAAAACGTCAGTATCAGGAAAGGCAAAAGGGAGGATCCGTGCGGTCTCATGAGTGCCCAGTGCAAGGGAAGAATCACTTCCCTCAACATGCTGGCTGTCCTATACCATGACACAGTTGGCCTTTTTTGCTGCAAGGGCACATTGCTCACTCATGTTCCTTGAGTAAAGGTGACTAACACTGCTGTGAAGAATTTCTCAGAGTCAGAGGCTCAGAAGATGCACATACGTTCTGACCTCTCTTAGTCCCCTGCACTACCTACCTTTGTTACAGCCATTTCGCTGTCTTCTAAGCATTATTCCTAATGTATGCTTCGGAGTGACAGCATAGGAATTGTTGACTACATGTTTGCTTGTCAGTGAAATTCACCTGCTCTGTTCTTGCTTTTATTTTTTCATCTTTTAACAATGGTTATGAATGCCAAGCAAATGCTTAGTGTCAGCAAATAAGAGCGCTTATCTCCCTGTTTTTTTTTTTTGTACTTGAGAAGAACAAGAATCAGTTTGGTGTTCTCTCCCACTGAAACTCACTTTGATGACAAAAGCTTTCTTTTCTTTTTTGGCTTGGATCAAAAATGAGTGTTTTAGGGAAGAATAAGATCAAATGATGCTTTGTTTTTTCATTCATCACAAAGTAAGAATTATTCCTCTTTACCAGAACTGTGGTAGAGAAACATATATGCAAAAAGGAGGTATCAAAGACTGTCAAAATATGCATCAATTAAGCATTTTGTGTTACAGCAACCTAAGCCAGTTTCTGGAAGGTAGAAGGCTGACAAAAAGAAAGAGAATGAATTAGGCAACCTGCTATTTTACCTCCTACAGATTTTGTTGCAGACTTTTGCACAAAATAGCGTTGTTACCTGAAAGTAATTATTTTCCACAGTCAGTAAGTTGTGAACTCAGAAAAAGGATGATGCAGCCCAAATGTAAAATGGAAACAAAAATAAAGTTTTAGCTGGCTTTCTCAAAGAAAGGGGTTATGTTACTGATTGAGCAGGTCATTTCTGTCGTCATCTAAGTGACTGAATAACTGAGATCTACAAGGAATTGTTAGTATAGCAAATTGCAAATGAATGTTTTGGTTCTGAACATTCCAAGTATCTTCAGTTTTAATTTCCTAATTGTATTGAACTTGATTGTATTCAATAAAGACATTCATTGTAGTATAGATTTTTAAGCATCTTAATCTTTAAGCATCTTGTAGCCTACTCTAGCTTTTTAATTTGGGACTTTATGGAGATTATAATGTGCTATATGAAAGTTCACTACATTCATAAACAGTAATGGAATATGAACATTGATCTCCCATCTAGGAATTATTGATGTTGGCATATCAGCAGCATCAAGGTTTTGGAAAGCAGGAGTCAGACTGACACGTGCATTCTGCTTGGAGGTGCTCTGTTTAGGCTGTGCACAGGGGGACTCCGTGTTGTGTGCATTTTCAAGGTTTGCATCAGTTTTCAACAGTTCAGCACGGCACCTTAAGTACATGAAGATTTGCATTTAGCTGTGAAAATATGCCAGCGACATCTATAAAAGAGAAATGATAGGGTATAGTACTGGAAAGATCTTCCTGTGTCTTTGACTCCAGTCTCTTGTTGACATAGGCAGCCAAGTTTTATGATTTTATTTAAAAGCTCATCAATCTTCATCTTAAAAATAGAGCATCTGTCTCCATTACTTTACCAAAAACTTTTTCATTACACCAGTTTTGTGATTGTTGCAAACCCTCTTCTGATTTTAAGCCTATATTTATTCACAGATACTGTATGCTTATTTATTATTGTACCAATATTGCCCCTTACAGCTGTCCTCTGTGGAGAGCATGGTTTATGCTTTTTGTCTCTGGTATTTATTTTTAGTGAACGGATGGCCTAGTAGCAATTTTCTGCTCATATTGCTGTTTCAATTCCCTTTTTTGAACATGAGTGACCAGAACTGTGTACAATGTATGAGGAGGGGTTTTACCGCTGTATGTAAGGATGTTGCTGTCACCCTATTTCAAATGCATTCCAAGACTGTGGCAGCATCCTGCTGGTGACTCATTCTGGACTGTCATCCTTCAATTATAACAACACAGTTTTTTTTTCTTTTTAGCTATTTCCTGCTATTAAAGTATTGGTTGTACAGTGAAATCCTAAGTACGCAAACATGCACATTGCTTCTGTTACTTCTCCTCTGGCTCATACAGTTCTTCCTTTGTACTGTTAATACCTCTTAACTTACTCTAAGTGGCAATTTCACTCAAGTATTCCTACTTTCTCAACAAAGACGACTGAAAATATTTTAGGGAAAATATCTGCCATTTAACTGATTAAGGTACACCGCTTCTACTGATACTCTCCCTCCAACTCAGTAATTCTCTTTCTAGCAAAAAGCACAAAAAGCAAGCCAGTCTGGCACATGGGTACACCTCTGTTGTCTTTTGACTTACACTTTAAAGATCCTTTTCCCTTTTTAGCATTACTGTATTCTCCTTTCTTATGTCTAACTTACATTGCAGTTCTCAGTTTATCCTGAACTGTTCTGAACTTCAGCCATAGTTTTCCTTGCTCCCTGTGTATTCATGTAGTTTTACTACTTACTTTTGACACCCTTAACTGATATATCTCATCCTGCCAAATAAGCTGCTGCTCTTTGCTTTTATTTTCCAGTTCTGATTGCTCTTCCACCACCTACTTTTTATTCATACAATAATTTGAATTGAGAAACTTACCACTTTAGTTCCTTCACCATGCTGGTCAAGACCTCTTTAATTTCTGTACAAATATTTCAGTTATTCCTTTCTGACTTCTCCCTGTCAAGCTACAATTAAGATGCATGTTTTCACTCCTGAAATCTCTCTTCCCATCTTGCTTTTTCTAACAGAGTCACTGGAGGTGAATTGTTTGAAGATATAGTTGCAAGAGAATATTACAGTGAAGCAGATGCCAGGTAAGTCATTTGTTTTTCTGATGTTGCCTTTAATAATTCCAGCATAGGTACTTAAATATCTCATGGTGTTTGGCATCAGTTAGACTAGCAGAGTCTATGAGACTCTCAGACTTCTCCTAGAGTTCTCTTAGACTTGGAAAGAGGCACAGGTTGGGGCTTTGAGCTCAAGACTGTGTGGTGATGAACTCCATGAAGTCTTGATGCCTGCTGATCTGAAAAAGCTGAAATTGGATCTCAGTTTGATAAATCTTTGGAAACTAGTGATGTTGATTAAAAACTTTATCCAGTTTTGCCCTCTGCAAACTGGATGTAACATTTCAGCAATCTTATTTAGGGATTCTTATATTTGCTGATCAAAATTTGAAATATAAGTTGGTCTTGAAAGAATTTTACATTAAATATCATTTTTGTTCTGGGTCCAGAAGTACTAATTTCCTCTTCATAATTAAACATTTTTTGTTGTGTTTCATCAATAAGCAATTACACTGTGCAGCTCATAGTCTGAGCTGAAATTGGAAATCTCTAGTAATTTGCTGCAAGTGCTTGTTGAAAAACTTGAAGAATAAGTTGAAGATTATCATAATTTGCATGCTGGCATAAAATATCAGGGCCATTTTTCCATCTCAAAATCTGTTTGCCCTCATAGAATAATAAATCTTAAATATTCTCATATAATAATGAATCTTAAACATTGTGGTCAATTGCTTTCCTACTACTACAGTCTCCACAGAAAATTTATCTTAGAGTAAATTTAAAGAATCATCATGTTTTTGTGTGTTCATAGTCACACACCACAATTGATACACATTTAGCACGTATAATTTTCAGTTACTTCTTTATATTTGGAGTTAATTGGCAGATGACTGGAAAGCATTAAGGGTCTCTAACAACACTGGTAGATTAATAAAGGACAAACAAGAAGTTAGGCTGAATATTAGGAAGCTTCCACTGTTTGTTACTCTGACTAATTTCTGGGGGAATGGTCATTTCTGTAAGCATTTAAATGTAGAACAACACATGGCAAAACACACTTGTGGAAGAGCAAACAAGATTAGTAGTTTAGGTGGGGTGGAAGGAGAGGAGCTATGTTTAAAAACAAAAAAATTTTAATGATTTTTGCCTGGTATGATTCAGGCGCAATTTATAATATTGATGCCAAAGGCCAGCATATGGTGTCATTGTGTGTTTTAAGATTATTGTGATTTAAAAGTAAAAACNATATATATATCTATATATATAGTGCCTATGTGTCTGTATGTGTGTGAGTGTGTATATCCCTTTAGAGATAGTTATTGGACTTTACAGATGCATATCCTAGGATTTTTTAATACTGGTCTGCTCCTGCAAGCCCTTACTCATGCCAAGTAGTCTTCACTCATACGAGCAGTCTCGTTCAGTGAGTTGAGAACTACTAGCATAAGAAACGGTTTTCAGGTTTGGGCTCCAGTTACTGATTTATGACCATTCCTTCTGAATTCCATGGCCAAAACATTTTGGATGAGCAGAATCAAATCCTTGGCCCATGAGTACTAAATATTACTTCCAGTCACTGACTTCTGCCACAAGGATATCTTTAAAAAAACATTTATAAGCTCTTGTGGTGCCGAAAAACATCTGAAAGAGTTCCAGTGCTATAAAAGATGAATATTTTAGTTGTGCTTCTTGGCACTGTATGCTGGCCAAAACTTGCAAACCTGGGCATAGAAAAATAGGTGCTAATTCAGTTATTTAAAGAGCCAAAATAAAATGTTTGTCTCCATTTTTAATGTGGATTTCTATTTCATTTGTGACTAAACTATTGCTTGACAATATTTTAAATGAAAATGCATGCCACCTTTTTGAATGACTTGGCTTTATTCTGCTAATAGCTTTTAAGAAACCATGAGATTCACAGTGAGAAATCTTTTGCTTTCCTTAGCTTTTGATTTTTTTTGTTTCATTTGTTTTCTGTATATCATTTCATTTCTGAACATTTTCGTGTTTCAGCACTTGTTGTAATGTTAACTTCATTGTAAAAATGTTCAAAAAATATAAGAGAGATAACCAAATAATTTATTGTCTCTGGTTTATTTTTCCTGTCAGAGTTTTTGGAAGCTTGAAAAAGCTTCCATGCTGCTGGATGAAAATGATTCTGTCTGATAGGTGTCATATCATATGTTCCATGTTTAAATGTCTTTTTTCTTTGGTTTTCTTTTTTTTTTTTTTGGTTTTGTGGGTTGGGGTTTTTTGTTTGTTTTTTGTTTTTTGGTTGGTTTTTTTTTTTTGGATGTGTTAGAGCTGGAAATATCTCAGTTTTTAACATTGTTTTGTTCCAGTTCAATGTACAATCAAGACTTGTCAGGAGTTGTAAAATTGTTTTTGTTCTTTATAATTTTTTTTAAGTTTTGTTTTATTTTGTATTTAATGTGATTATGTGCCTTTAAAATGTTCTCCCTTCCATTCTGCCCTTGTATCTTTGCAGTCATTGTATACAGCAGATTCTAGAAAGTGTTAATCATTGTCATCTAAATGGCATAGTTCACAGAGACCTGAAGGTCAGTATCTGGTGCCCATCAATTGGATAAGAGTTTTGTGTGTTTTTTTCCGCTGGGTAGGGGCAGAGGGTGGGTTGTCTGTGATGTTCCCTTGCCTATCCTACTCACCCTCAAAACAGCTAGACGAACAAATAATGCATGACGCCTCTTTCCAGTTTGCAAGTCTACAGGCCTAATATACATCATGGCAAAAGGGGGAATGGTTGCCAAAAAACTGTCTCTTTCCACGGCTCTGGACGTATGCCATGCTGTCGAACATGTCTGGTATTTTATTAAGGGTGTCCATGTATCGCTGTGTATGCACATGGAGGTGAACTTTGGCTGTGATGTATGTCAGCTTGCAGATTTAAACACCACTTCTGTTCTGAGACCCTGGGTTGCAGTGGCAGAACAGCCGGTCGCACTTTGCTGCATTAGAGTATGACGAACCCTCAGGCAAGTGATGCTAATTGCTGACTAAATTGGACTGCGAGAAGTTAATAATTTACCTAAAACACCTCGCTTGGAGTGGTTTTTTTTACCTCGATGGCCGCTACAGTTTCTGACGCCTCAGAGAGAGCTCTCAGTAAGTGAAGGAGGAAAGAGTACGGAGGAGACCAAATCTTTAATACGACCTCGCCAGCTTTTGATTGGCCGAATTCATATGCCTTTCCGAAAATTTCCGTTTTAAAAATTGTCCTTTTTATAAACAAACAAACAAACAACAAAAAAAAAATCAGAAAAAGCCAACGGAGGCACGCCTCGGAGGCCGGCCCTGTGCCGCCGAGCAGGGTGCCTGAGGCCGTCGTGCTCTGAGCGGCGGCGCGGCGCGGCGGGGCGGGGGGAAGCGGNGCACGCTTGGAACTAACACGCGCCCCTGGTGTTTGCATGCAGTCATTGCATTCAGCAGATCCTGGAGGCTGTGCTACACTGCCATCAGATGGGCGTAGTCCATCGCGACCTCAAGGTGAGTGCTGCTGCCCCGCCGAGCCCTCCCCAGCCGGAGGCTCTGCCTGCCTCTGCCCCGGCGGCGCTCCGCCATGCGACAGCGGAGAGCAGCAGACCCTAACGAACAGCCGCGACCGGTGGAAATGTAAACGTCCTTCTTTTTTTCTTTTCTTTTTTCCTTTTTTTTTTGTTTTGTTTTTGTTTTTTTGTTTGTTCGCTTCACCTCTGCGCAAGAACGAGCCTCTAGCGTTCACTGGAGAAAATCCGCTAAAGGCTTGCTGATACCTAGCTGTCCTGATCTGAGCTGTGAAGGCTCAGCTGTCTGAGCCTGTTGTCGTCTGTTGTCTGGACCAGGGAAAACAGTAGTCACTTTCCATGCATTTGGTGTATTCGCTGAATACACGATCATCCTTTCTGTCATCCAGAGCGTTTGGGGCAGGGTGTGGGGGGAACTTCAGCTCTCTCATCAACATAATTTGGAGTGCTTCTGGGACGCACTCTAGTGCTTGCGCGTCACACATAGTGACGGAAGGCCAGCGGCTGCGAGATTGCTATCACAAAGACCCCTCTCTCCTCCAGATGACTGGGCTATAAAACATCTTCAGAAAGCTGGAATTTCTACAGTGTTCTCACCATGGTGGTCCTGAGAAGTCAAGTTGCTCCCAGCTTGGATAGCCTTGGGATAGAAGCTTCAGAAAGAAAACTCCTGTGCTCAGAAGAGCATTACCTCTTTCTTAGCTGTGTACATTTCCAAATGGCTGGAGACTATTGCCTCCTGTGTTTAAAGCATATCGGCATGGAAAGAAACAGTTAAATATCATTTGCTTTTACTGGGAAGCTCAGAGACACAAGTTTGTCCCTCAAAGCTGCTGGTAAACTAGCCTTGTGGATAAGGGAGAGAACTTAATTTGGGCACATGGGCTTCCAGATCCCAAGTAAAAGAAGACTTTATTTTGAAAGCAAATGGAAGCATACTGTCTGAAATACCAGAAACTTTACAAAGGCAGAAGAAAAATGGCATGTGGGCTAAGGCAGTAAAACACACTAGTTCATTCTGGCACAACTTCTTTGTCTCTTATTTTTCTTTCTGAATGAGTTATAGCGATCAGGAATTTCTTTCCAGGATAGGAGTTTTCTGGTGCTTAGTAATAATTTTGGAATCAGAATGCTGTCTTCTTTCTTGCCATTCTTCACTCCCAAATAAACAACTGTTGCAGTCATTGAATTTATGAAAGTGTGTGTCATGTATGATCATAAAGGGTTACACCTGGAAAGCTTAAAGAGCATGATGGATTTCAGAGAGACATACAGAATCTTCAACCCATTTTGCAGTTCTGGATTTCCCCAGGTCACAGTCATATAATGTGAGAATGACGAGTCTCTGTGCAATCTGTAACTCTTGCATGGCAGGCAGCCGGAGAACATGTAACAAATTTAAATGAAAAGATGTCAAATTTGTCCAGCTGCTCCAAGGGTTTCCTGTCCTCACTGCTTGCACAGTATTATGATTTTAACATGAAAAGGAATAAAAGAAATGGATTGTAGCCTTGTAAACTGACTTTCAGGCTACAATAAGGAACACTTTCTAGTACTTTTCATACATTCACATAAAATAGCTTTTTCTTCGGAAATGCATTAAATGCAGCTGTTCCCTGCTCCACACCATGTGTGGATTTCTTATTCTGGCAGATCCAGAATGAATTGGAAACAGTGTGACAAAAAGTGTTTCTGCCAAGCTGTAGTACCCAGTTTCATTTCTGAAAGTGCAAACTTCAGGAGACAGAAAACCATCCTTCTTCACTTATTACTTTCTGGCAAAAGAGGAAAAAAAAAAAGAGCGAAATGAAAGAGTGTGTAAAATCCCAGCAGAACACTCTGTACAGAAAAGAAGATGCAGAGGCCCAAGAGCAGAACTACAACACACACACACACAGTTAGTTATGGCCTGGCATGGATCTTTTAACTGCAAAACTTGATGGATTTTTTTCAGATAATACAGACCACAATTTGATGGCGTGTTTGGGGGTGTGGGTGGGCAATGACAGGAGGAGATTTGAACAGTTGAGCAATCTGATTTTATTGAACGGTCCTTTAAGTATAACTTAGTAGCAAACAGGAACTTTTGCAACCTATTATTGAACCACAAAACTGCTTGTTGCTGCTCTGCTTGAAATCTTTGTATAAGTCAGAATGGTGGTGGATCACAGATCCAGAAAAAACTGACCTGTTAGTGGCAGTCTGTCTTTAACAGATGGTGGAAGTGCACTTCCATGTAGGAATTTCAGTTCTTGGCAGTCAGCAGCATGGCTGCTTTTGTAAAACTCTCTGATTACGACCCTCTTGCATTCCCCATGGAAATTAAAGTTAAAAAAAAAAACAAAAAAACCTCTAATTATATTCCAGGAAAAATACATAGAGACATAGTACTCGATCTCTTAAGAATAAAGACCTCTGGAAAAATAAGGTATAAATCATGTTAATTTATTTGCAAGTAATTTCACTAGTTAACAGTGCCATTCTGCATGGTTGACTGCAGCCAGTCTCCCGGTAACACAGGGTGACACTATTGAATCCAAAGTAGGGTCCTGAATGGCTCAGACCGGGCTGTTAACATTTTCCAAGTAATTGCAGTCATTCTAAGTTCATGCGTGATAATTATCTGGTATGCCTCTCATCATCCAGAAGTGACAGCTGCATGTTGTTTAAGGGTATAGTCCACACAACGCTGCCCAAAAGTCTGTTGTCTTTGGCGTAGTAGTAAATCAGTAAATCTGCTTCATCTTCTGTTGAAACATATTCATCTATGATGGCGGTGTTTCTGTTTCTGTAGAGTACTTTGGCAGATGGCAATTTTTAAAAAAAAAAAAAAAAAAAAAAAGAAGGAAAAAAGCCAGCAACAGAAAACACAAAACTACTATTTTGGATGGAATCATGTGTTGCAAAGTGACAAGTGTTTGGTAGATCAGTGCTTCTGTTTCAAGGAAAAGGGTGAGGCATTTCACTGCTTTTGGATTGCTGAAGGTCACAACCAAATAAGATCATCCACTGCTTTAAGAGGTTTATATAAGTAGTGCATTCCAGCAAGTAATTCCTGTAAACTTCTCTCACTCTGGTAGAAAACCTTTAAGAACATAAGTGACTATGTGTTGAAATTAGTGTAGTAAAATGGCAAGCAATGTGATATTGCTTAAATCAGTATTGATAAACCTAGAGAAAAATCCTGAGCTGTTTGGTTAATGTTTGACATAATGTAGCTGAAGTGGTTACTAATAATTTAAATGAGTATAAAAATTACATTTTATTCTGAGAAACCTTAGTCTTGATTTTGAAAAATTTGGAAATAGGAGATTAATCAAGTAATGATTGATGAAAGGTTTTTAATGTGATTTTTTTCTATGGTATAGCAACAATGGGCTGAGTGAGAGATGGTGTTTGTAAATGGCTGAAAAAATTTTCCTTTACAGTTTGGTGAGAGGGGAAAAAAACCACCTGTAAACTGAAGATTTTTGTCAGGGCCAGTTGTGTTATTAATTAATAGAAGTATCACAGCGGTTGAGGTCTTAATTAGGCTCAAGCATATTTGACACGTGTATTAAAGATAGCCTTTGCTCAAAGAAGCTTATAATTGTAATTGTTCCCAAGATCAGTACCTGCATGGGATTAACTGTAATCACATAAATAGTCCCTTGGAAGCTTATATGGTTGCTGCTGGGTTTAAAAAGAAATATGCATTTAAGAGTTTGCAAGATTGGGTCCCTAGTGCCAGACTAGATATAGTGAATTCCCTGTGATTGATGACTACAAAAACTGCTTCTGGAAAAGTCACAGCAGTACCCTTGAATGAGAGGTCTTGTTATTAAGTAAATGTATAACAAAACCTTTTTTAAAAATAATTCATGTAGAAAAAAAAGAAATGGCAAGAAAATACAATAGATTTCAGTTTTCTGAAATCATCTGTTGAATTCTACAGTATTTTGTAAGTTTAAAGAGTAAGGGTTCAATACATCAAATACATCACATTTGAGGTATTTGCTACATGAGGTTAAAAGGATACATTATAAACACTAGAACGAACACCACTATTAATGTTCAAATCCTTTACTTTTGATTCTGTAGGTGTACCTTAGCATTTGATTTCAGATGTGACCAACACACCCTAAAAAAGCAAAGTGGGAACTTTTGCAGACTTGTATTGTTATTTGTGGTAGGTTCCCTGCAAGCACAAATGTGGGCGTGATGTTTTTGTGAAAGATTTGCACTGCAAATACACCTGCCCTCTAAATACAAATATGAAAATATGGCTGCTGTTGTTAAGCTGTCATGCAAAGGATATTTATGTTCTGCAGTTATAGATACCTAATCCTGCTAACTGCTTAGATCAGACTACTAATCAAAGAATATGTGTGTTTGGGGTTTTTTCAGGAGCATTTTTCCAGTAGTGAGCTCTTAGGACTCTCTGAATTGTCCTATCAAACGAAAAGGTATCACAACACCATATGGCTGTCCTGGCCTATGTACTTCTGTAGTAGATCTGCACATTGTCCTTAGTCTTGCTGTCATATGGAGTCATGCAGGCTGTTTATAGGTCTTGTGGTTCTTCCCAAGTAGGAATGGAAAGTACAGTTTTTGCAATTTTACAGAGAAAATGCATGGTGTTTTTTTCTGTTTCACTCCTCTATGTATTTGTTCTTTTCCAGACTACCTTAACTAAAAACAAAAGGGAAAAACTGTCTAAAATATATTTACTTATCTTTTCATCTCAATTTTTTTTTCTCTTTCTGAATAAAGCCTGAGAACTTACTTTTAGCTAGCAAATCCAAGGGAGCAGCAGTAAAACTGGCAGATTTTGGATTGGCTATAGAAGTCCAAGGAGAACAACAGGCTTGGTTTGGTAAGTAAATATTTTTTATTTCTCTTAGCATTTATTCAGTGTTGTCATTAAACCTCCCAAATGTCCAAGCTGTCACCCTAGTGTAAAACCTGTAGCTGTGTGACTACTTGATATGTAGTTTTAAAGGGTATTTTGTTCATAGTTCAATCTCCACAGCTGGCTAAACTTTAAATCTTTTTCTCCAGGAGGAATGTTATCTGTAATTCTCACTGAATTAAGCAGAGCTCAGCAGCAGACCTTGTTTGCTTTAAAAAAAAAAAAAGAAAGAAAGAAAAAAAAACCTTAAAGTAACCCGTATCTACATTTCCAAATATAAGAGCTCTTCTTCATTGGCAGAACTAAATCACCTTCCCAAACAACATAAAATAAATTGGCAGCAAGTCTTTTCTGTTGGCACAGTTGTGTTCATACTGGAGATTTTGCCAGCACAGCAGTACTTGGTAAGGGATAGGACGCAGAGGAAGGATTTTTTTATTCATGCTCCTAGTAAATATAACTTTACAAATGTCCCTTTTGCATGTAATCTGAGTGCCTTTGACTTTCCTTGACCCTGAAAATTAGGTTTCCTGACTCTGGGATTGTCCCAGCTTTTGTCTGCCTGCAAGTTTGACTAAGACATAGGTACACACAAGTCCCTTCTTCCCCACTTTCCTCTTTGTATCTATAGGAAGGAAGCATGAGTGTAGAGGCTGGGAAGGAGATGGCTGGTTTCCAGTCAGGTGACTGAGGAGTAAGACTGCAGGTTAATACAGCTGCGCAGTGGTCAAAACATGTCTGAACAGCTGCGTGTCAGTTGCAAATACCTGAAAATTTTATTATGAAGCAATTTGGAATGTGACTTTAATGGAAAAAAAAAACCAAAAACAACAACTGGGGTTTGAGTACCTGAGACTGTAGACCATCATCCACATCCAAATCTTGCTGTGACAGGGCAAGTTATCTGCCCGAGCTCTTTATATTGCGGTCCTAGGGGTGACTGCTCCTTCAGACCTGCTAGTAAAGCTGTTCATAAAACTGTTCTTTGACCCACTAAGTTCAAAATAAACTGGCTTATTAAGGAAGTTCAATAGCTAATATAGAAGCATCTCATATGGCGGATCATGGAGACCGTAAATCCAGGAAGCAAGAGAGTGGTTAAAAGTGTCTGGAACCTGGTGCAGCAGTGTGGAAGAGGTTGTCTGTCCATAGTTTACAAATATCTTTTGGAGCTGAGACTGGAGTTTCTCAGCCACTATGGTAATTTTGAAAACATTGTCTTGATCTGGGAGGGTTCACAAGAGCATGCTTACTTAATGGTGAAGGTGGCAAAGATGTATCAGAATGTGAAACAAACTCTGTGTGTGCATACAACCACCAAAAGAGTACTGTGCTTCAGATCAGCTTATGAAACATTGGAAAGGGAAGGTTTCTGCCCTCCTGGAGATAGCAACTCGTGTGTAAACCAGATGTCTGGAATCGATACCTGGAATGTACCATAGAATCCTGTAAAATGCTCCACTTCAAGATAGGAAAAAAGAATGGGAGATAGTGCACTTATCTCTCGTCCCACGAAACTATTCCTTTTTTTGTTAATGATTAAAAAAAAATTGCTTATTACAGATTGTTTGTTACAGTTAACAGATGCCAAAAGGAGAAGTGTAGGAAAAAATTAATATTGGTAATTCTAAATAATAGGACACATTAAAATATAATGCCTCTATCTCAAATACCACCTTCTTTGAACAGATGTGAAGCACAAGTCAAAAGTCATTGTAAATCCAAGGAGGGGAAAAAAAATATGTTTGTAGCAGCTACATATTCTCACTTAAGCAGCTAGAAAGTGCAGCTTAATATTGAGCAAAGCGATTGTGAGCTTGTTCCCAAAGCTTAGAATAAAAAAGCACAAAGGATTTTGTGCAGGCAATGTGTTGAGAGATTGAGAGTTTGAAATCTGGGATACATCTACATGTGGATGCACGGGCGGTACCATTGGACATATGTTGGTAGCTTTATAAGCTAGCCTGTTGTTTTAAATCCCAGCCTTTCTATAAATGGATTTCGATAATCCACAAAAGACAGTGGAGATTGCTCTTGCACATTAACAAATAGACTAGTGCAAAAGGAGTTGAATAGAAATAAAACAAAATACAAGTGATTTGTTAAAATGATGAAAACATCAGGAAGACAGGAAGCTGCTCAAGAAAAGAAAAAATCAGCAGAATGAACTTGACTTCAGGACTATTTTCTCTAGATGATATGTCTGCATGGATGCTGACAGTGCATATGAGACTGCAATTCCCTGTAAAACCTTGCACTTTTTTTTGGTCAGTTGGTGCTTGTGGAGTGCTTGTTTCAGACTCTTGGCATCATGAGGACTGCCATGCAGAACTTGGTAGAAAGGAGAGTGAGCAGAATGTCTTCAAAATATATATGTAAGGAACAGAGAAGCCAGCAGCAAGATAATAGAAGGAAGTAGTGTAATGTGGCTCTTCTTTTATTTGTAATATTTGATAAAACTAGTGGGTTCTGTACCTGTTTTGGAAAGCTTTCAGTAATACTCTGAGTGCCTGCCTTCATCTTCTTATGACTGCTTTGACAAGGCAAAACATGATGTGCTCAACGTTTTGAACTTTCTTTTGCTTTCTTCAAGAATATTTTTCTGCTTTCCAATGGATTCTGCAGCACTTAGTGACTCATGGCGTGCTCCAGTTCTAATTATAGCTCTGCCTCAGTCTCTCTCTCTCTCCCCCCCTCTGGATGTGTGTGTAGTCCTCTGGTGTGGTGATTGCATTTCTGCTTAAACCATGGATGTTCATCAGCAGGAAACTGCCGGAAGTTTGTGAGCTTGGATACTATGGGATACTTTCCCAGTTTGCATGTTATAGAGCAAACCTGCTCCTTGCCTGCTTGTGGAAACTGTTACTCTGTTTACTTGAAACACCTCACCCTGCTAGCAGGTGTTGAACGTCCTGGGCAAGTGTCGGGCAGGCTCCACTTACTCGCTGAGACAGGCAAGCCTCACCGAAGTCAGTGGAAGGGCTGCAGTTTACTCACTGGTAGCTAGATTTAGTCCTAGTTGCATCTTGTCTTAAACTAAGTCCAGCCCTGTAGTTAGGACTGAAATATGCGCCATTTAGTTCATTTGAGTAGCTCCACTGAATTTTTTTTTTGGTATTTGCATTAAGTTTAGGTTGTATACAGTTACTCTTTTGGACGCAGCTGTGCAGGAAGAGAGGGATGCTGCTTCGGTGCTTCCTCTTGCCCTTTGTTGCCTCCTTTTCCGTATCTTCTCACCAGGCTGCTCATTTGAACGTTTATTCTTAAGTCAAAGGGAGTTATGTTAGCAAAGATATATGGCTTAAACAGTTTAAAGTAGCATGGTTTATTCTGCCAATTTATTTTGGAATCCTTGTATGAATGCCACTGAGAGGCCATAAATCTAGCAAGGGGGTGATCAAAGCATAGAGCAGGTCTTAGAGCAGTAATCTCTTCTGCCATGTGTTTATGATACATCTCCCTATGTTAACTTAAGTTTATGTCATGGGATTGTAGCTAACTTTCAGTGCAGCTTTGACTCAAGACATGCTCACCATTTATGAAGTTAAGTATAAATGTAATCTTTGCATAAGAGGGTTTTGAGACCATAAGCTATTTAGGCTGAGTAACATGCCATCTCACGTGGGCATGCACCACTGAACAAAACAATGCACAGCATTTGTCTTGGGCCTCTAAATACTTCATTAAACTGTGTGACAACAGGAGAACATGGTGATACAGTCTTTTCTAGATACTGTACAGTATCCAGCTTTTCAAGGTTTTTTTTTTTTTGCTAAATTACTAGTATTAGCAGTAGTTTTCTGAAAAATATACTTGTATTTATTATTATTTCTGACATGTTTCTAACATGTGTAGGCCCATTCTTGATCCTCACTGAGAGTCAAAGTTAGCTAAGTACTATATTTATTTTCACTATAAAGTTTGGTTTCAAGTGATGTATAATAATGTTTATGGGCTATGGTAAGGTTGGAAGTCAAAACAATTTTACAAATTACATTAATACAAAAATATTGATGTAGAGCACTAAGTCCAAGAAAAAATATGAAACCACTCTATTTAAAGCTACTTAGACCATATTTGTATTAGCTTCTCAAAGGAGTTTAAACTATGTTTCCTGTATGATAATACTCTTTAACAATTGATGGCTCTCATATCAGGAGACTGAGAAGCACAAGCTTATTTTTCATTAAAATATTTCATATACATTCTCAGTAGAATATACATAATGTGTTCCTCCATTTCCTCCTCCCACCCCAAGTTGATTGCCAGCTGCAGGGCAAAGACTTCCTTTTTCTGTAGCTGTCCACTTTACACATTATCACCGTCTTTCATAAGTTTCATTGCTTATCTTTCGTTCAGCACAAATTTTGTGGAATACAATGTGGTATTCCAGAAATAACATGTGGTCCTTCATTAAAGCCACCAAATTCTCACCTTTCAGGAATTTCCAAGCATTTGTTATAGGCAAAGGTACTTGAAAGAGCAGATATACTAGCTGAAACAATACAGACTCTTATTGGTCATTAAGTTTTTACCAATTATAGTGTCCTAAGAAACGTCTACATTTACACCTACATTTTTCATTTCTTCTGAGAGAAGACAGCACTGCTAGTAATGAATAAAGAAAGAAGAGCATACAAATTTTAAAGGCTGGATGACTTCAGAGATGCTTTTTATGAACTTTTGTAAGGCTTCCACAAGTGGCATGACTTCAAGGAAATGAGTGTTGCAATGGAAACGTTGTATTAGGAGTAGCTGTGGTAAATAAGAACAGCAAAGGCTATAAGAAGGCTGAAACCTGAGTTGGTCTTCTTCATACTAAGCAATAGCCAGTTGTGCTCTCATGAAAGCTAATCATGAGCATCTCTGAATGTTTATTTTGCCACCGTCTGGCACTGGCTGAATTGAGTTTCCACTTCTGTACGAAGAAATTAGAACAGTGTTTTTACTTTCTCTTTTTCTTCTAAATGAGAGATTACTCCATATGTGAGCTTTTCTAAATCTAGCCTTACATGTTGTTTACTCAGAAATCAACCCTCACATAAGATTGAATTGGGCTTTTTAAATGTTCCTTATAGTTACAATAGTGTAGATTAGCTGCCCCTCTGTTTTGTTAATCAGTTCCCCATAAATGTCAGCAGAAGTACTACTATGTGTATGAAAACAGTCCTCACAGCTGACAGAAGATGGACTCACAGAAGTCCTGTGTGAGTCAAGTTTACAATCATAATTTCTGTAGTTTGGGGCTAGTTTAAAATAGACTAGATTAGGCTAGTGATTAAAAACAACAAACAAACAAAAGCAAACCTCAGAAACAGTGTTAATAGTTTTGGGCATGTGTAGTATGCATTTTCTGTCTTTCAGTTAGTATCTCCAAGGGGATCGATCACTCTGTGTTTCCCACACTCCCCCTGCTCCACTGACTTTTTTGACTTTAGCCCTGAGCAAATGCATTTCCGCCTTACTACTGGATGTCTTGCTACAGCTTACAGTACTAGACAAGTCACAAATGAAATTTTGTCAGCTATCTTGAAGTCTTTCTAGAAGCCTTCCACTGTTGCACTGTCACCGGACCCTTGACACCACTGTTGAATCTGGAGTGCTAGTGTAGATGGGTAACCAGCTAGTTTTTCACTGTCCCCTTGGCTGTACCAGATATGGTGGCAGAAGGGGAATGGGCCAAGTCTGCGTAAGCATTCCTATTATTGTTACTTCTAGGTGATTCGCCATAGAAAGGAAAGTTTAAAATGAAGTGGTTAGTGCTGAGTGGCATGGGAAGGTCCTGTGTGTTGTGGGCTGACATGAAAATCACTTGCCTTTTGTGGAGCACATACGGTTTTTGAGAATATTTTCCTTGCCTTGTGACAGGCTTTGCTGGCACTCCAGGATACCTTTCTCCAGAGGTCTTACGAAAAGATCCCTATGGAAAACCTGTGGATATGTGGGCATGTGGTAAGGAATTATTCTGAAAGATGATGTTCAGTCCACTGTAAAGTGCTTTGAGGGAGAGATGATATCCAGAAAACCTTATATTCCGCATCAGAAAATAGGTATTAGTTAAAATTCAATATTAATTTTTAGAAGAAATCAACAGATATTTTATTATTCTACCAGCTTTATTTATTTTTGATTATTACTTGTGAAGATGTGTATCACTCTGTTCTTGACAAAGTCTGGACAACAGACTTTTAAAATTCTAGCTGCATGCACATAATGCCTAACTAGCTACGAAACGTAACAGTTCATACTGTAAGCTGGGCCTTAATTTTGGTTCACAAATGGTCTAAAAACTGATCTGACCAAGATACTAGAACTGCAATTTTGAACTCTGAAACTAAACTTTTTGTTAAATGGTGTACAGAGCAATTACTTTATCGTCCAGTTCTTGAAACATTTTAATTTATGGTACCAGCAAAGGGGTAGATACCAACCTGAGAACAATTGGTGTGTTTCTTTCTTTTACTTCTACCCACACTTATTTGGTTGTGTTTATGAAAACATTTTTCTTTAGTCATAGTGAATCATCTCTGTAAAACTAGCAGATGGACTTTTTAATTTCCTATCAACCATATATTTATAGAGATAAATTGAGTTGCCCATATTTTCTTTTCATGAGATCAGTTAAAACAGAATCTTACAGCAGTACAATACATGATAACACCAGAGGTAAAAAATGCATTTTCATAGAACATCCATGATCATTGAAAAGTACAAATGTATTTCTCCAGCCAGCTGGGCATTTTTGGTGTGTCTGATCTGATTTTGTGTCAGATATTCATTCTTGCCCTCACTCTATAGGAGGTTATCTTGTGAACCCTATGGTTACTCTTCATCTCTGGCATGAATAGGCAGTGTTTCTCAGGAGCTGGGATACTACTATTGAGCCGTTTGTCTTGCGTGGTTGCCAGGTGCAAAATGAGTTTGTGTTTCTTTTCTTGAAATCACTTAATACTACTATGATTTCTACAGGTGTCATTCTGTATATCCTCCTGGTGGGATATCCTCCTTTCTGGGATGAAGACCAGCACAGACTCTACCAGCAGATCAAGGCTGGTGCTTATGATGTATGTGCCATACTGTCTTCTAAATTATTTATATTTGTACCTCTAAGTAGGAGCTTGCTAGAGTGAAAAGTGAAATTGGATTTATTCTGTAATGTTTTTTTTTTTTTAATTGGCTATCATTATGAGCCATTCAGTATATTAAATGTCACTTCAGTAATGTGAACTTTGTAAGGATGGGAACACCTATGCTAAAATACATTCAGTTTCTCTACAGCTCCAAGCTTTCATTGTCTGGTCTGTGTATAAATCATGCAAGTTTATGTTATCCTGACCAGCCTGTTAAGACCTGTGTGCTTCTGATAAATATTTCTGAACTCCTAAAGGCCTGTTGTTTTCCTTGTGGTTTATCACTTCAACCAATCAGTTATTCTAAATTGTTTTTAAGAAGTCTTAAGCTGCCTAAATACATATCCCAATACTCTTGTATTGCCCACTTCAGTAAATACAAGCTGCTGTAGAGCTGCTCAAAAAGAATAGTTTCATTAACCATATGTGTATTCCAACAATAAGTATTATGACTGTTGGTAAGTAGCAGCTGATGATTTGGTGACATTATGAATTTTGCAACATCACCCATTTATATTAAATTAAACAGACAGGGCCATTGGTGCTCATCTTTAAGTCATTTGTGAATGATGAAGAGGAAAAGACTGAACCTCCTAATTTTTAAGTTCTTACCTGAATCCAGTACTGGAGGGTAATGACTGAAAGGTGATTGTTATGCTAGATATGTTATGCTATGTTACGCCTTTTAGTGGAATGAACTCATGGTCTGCCTAGTCTTCTTCCAACTGAACAAGCAATCATACAGTAATAAACAGGGTGACAGTGCGGAATTATGGTTTCAGCTGAGAGGGCAAGAAATGAATAAGTGCAGAGACTGAACTATGCATCTGTGTTGTACATACATAGTACATACTTGTGTAATACTGCATCTAGATTATACCAAATTCCTTTGGTCTGAGAATAATCATTTTTTAGTACTGGAAAACAAAATGCTCAAGGTTGAGGTTCATTCACAAAAGCAGTTTAAGACATACATAGTTTTCATTCCATTTGCGTTTGAGCAGATGCTTTGAGTGCATGTGTAAATATTTTGCTGAGCCAGGACGTGTTAAATTCATAACGCTAATTAGATTTGTACACCATAACTATACAATTAGCATTAATATTGACAATGAAAGAAAGCAAACAAGGAGTTTGAATAATAATGGTTAATATTTTTTCTTTATTAAAAGTGAAATTAGGGCTGTATTAGATGCGATATGACCATATTCTTCTCAGTTGACTGGCGTCTGTTACTGTCTCTGCTGTTGTTATTTTATCATATGGATATCAATTGGCATCATGTTATTGTAAATATATAAATGCTGTGCATCTGAACCAAATCAGTAAAAAGTCAAAACACTAAAGGAGAAAAACATTACTTATAAATCTGGCTAATTCAGTCTTTTCTAATTGTGGAAAACTGTATTTTTTCCCTTAAAACTAGCCATTACTATTACAGAAACAATATCAATAAAAGTCTTTAGGTAAAATTGTGTAGCAATCATGCAAGATAATATGCATATTTTTTTCCTAAGTTTCCCTCACCAGAATGGGATACAGTGACTCCTGAAGCAAAAGACCTTATCAATAAAATGCTTACCATCAACCCAGCAAAACGTATCACAGCATCAGAAGCACTAAAGCATCCATGGATCTGTGTAAGTAACTTCCACATATTTAACAAAATAATTTGATAGACAAATCTCCATGTGGTATACTTCAGCATCCAGTGAAAGTGTTCAGAAGATAATTTTTCTCCTTACTTGTGCTGTTCTGTTGCAGCTATTTAAGTGGTAGTGTAAAATTGCAGGATAAGAAATTTTGCAAAAGCAAACTTCTTTGCCTTGAATTCGTGATGCAGAGGTTCACTGCCATCATTAGAGCATTACCTTAAATTCTCAAGGAAAAAATGTACAAGAAAGCAACTTTCAGTTGTATAATGCTTTACATCATTTTCCTATAACCATTATGATGAGCATGAAATTTAAAGGCAGGACATTGATGGACTTTTTGTAAGTCAATTTACTGTTAACAGAGCCTGCCTATGTATTACTGGATTCAGGACCACTTTCCAATTCTCAGTACATTCTAAACTTTGACTTTACGTGTGGTCTGGGCTGATACTTTGAAAGTCACAGTGAGACATATAGCTGGTTCCCAACTCTTTATTCATTCCAGTAGGCTACATTATCTTGCCTGTAATGTTGTGATGCAAGTTAAGTTGGGTTACAGGGAAAATGTAGGTACTGCTGAATTTTCTCTGGAATATTTCCTGCTTCTGTGCCTCACCTAATATCACTAATGTTAAAGAAAATCAGCCCTCTTGTTTTAAAACATATTTTCAAAAGCCATAATTTGGTATATTACTTTGAGTATGTTTATACTGTGTAACCCAACTTCAAAGATTCAGTGTTTTTCTTAGTCCTTACTAAGGAAACAGTGAAAAAATAATTTCTTTCAAGAGGACTTTACACATAGGAAAGGCTGGGTAAAATGAGACCTTGGTTTTTGTTGATTTGTAAATTTACCACGTGTAGAAGCCTGCGGAAAGGAACGCTCACATAAGGTAGAAATTGAAGACTTAAGTCTTCGACCATGTGCGTCGTAATATGTATGTTGTAGAGTAAATAAAAAGCTAATTGTCTGTCTGGGTGCATTAAAATAATTCTTTTCTTCTTCCCTTAGCAACGTTCTACTGTTGCCTCTATGATGCACAGACAAGAGACTGTAGATTGCTTGAAGAAATTCAATGCAAGAAGAAAACTAAAGGTAAGAATGAAAACTTCTGCAAGGATGAGTAGATAATTTTGGAAAGATAAAAGTAATTTGGCTTGTCTGTGTATAAAATAAAAGGTCCCCAAGGGAATTTGTCTTGAATATTACTATCATATGAACTACTTGATAGATGAGCAGCTTTTGAGCATGAGGATCTTAACTTTTAACAAAAGAGTGTAGAACATAGTATTTTCATGTGAGCTGTGCTACTAAGCATTAAAAACTATGTAATGTTGATATTGATACACCATTTTGCAAATCTGATTGTTTTTCTAAGCAATTACAGAGGAGTGTTTTAAGAAAGAAGTTTTAAAATTAGCATTGCATAGTTTTGTTGGATTCAAATTCAACAATCATCTTCATTGATACACATTAAAAATACTTTATTGAAGGAAAATCTCTAAGCTTGTTCTTCTACGTTATCATGTATTTTCTCGTGACCAGACAGGATAACTTTGCAAATGTGAACTTTTCTAATTAGCACATTACAAATAAACTCCTCTTCCTACCAAAAAAAAGAATGCAAGCGAGTAAAGTCTGTTTCATGTTCAGCACTGTATTCTGCTGCTGGTTACTGTGCCTGTGGAGTACTTACGGTTTGTGCATTACACGTTTACTATTTGAGATTACCAGGAGTGCTAGTAGATGTGTAATTAAGACTAAATCGTAGTTTATGCTCTCATGCCATCATATATGACTAGTAATGCCCAGCCAATCCATTCTTTCAGGGTTAATTAAGCAGNATGTATGTGTACACAGGGGGCCATTTTGACAACTATGCTGGCTACCAGAAATTTCTCAGGTATGTTCATTGAGCTCCAAATTCATATAGTCTGTATATTTTGGTGTCTGTGATGACTAAGGTGTAATTAGGATTTATTAGTACACAAAGATCTTTGTTATTAAGGAACATATAAACATGACATGTCTCACATTTTTTCCTTTGCAGAAACAAACAAGAGAATATAAGGTATTTGGGCTAAATAGAATCACTTGTAGCAGACATCAGTGGTGTAATTTTTCAGTAGAATGTGGGTTCTTTCTCTTCACATTTT
>VXAL01005933.1:0-10018 GCA_013399475.1 Chauna torquata | reverse complement strand
CGGCGGGGCGGGCAGTGACAGGGCTCCCGGCCGCTGTCAGCCGAGAACCGGGGCCGCCACCGGGGGCCCGGCGCTGCCACCGGCGCTGTCGGCGTGGAGGGAGCGGGGCCGCGGCCCCAGCGCCGCGCTCTGTCACCGATCCGTGACCTTGGGCACGGCGCCTCTCCCTGCCCGCAGCGGGGCAGAGCCTCCCGTTGAAGCGGAGGAGCCCAGGAGCGCTTCACCCCCTGCTGCCGGCTTCCTCCCGCCCGTTGCACGGGGCAGGCCCGCTCGGGAAGGGGCCGGGGCGCTGCTGACAGCCGCACGGACCGGGCCGGCCGGAGACGAGCGGCGGAGCCGGTGAGCCGCTGGTAGGAGCTGCGCTGTCACAGCTGTCGCGGAGGTGCTGGCTGCGGCGACTTCCCCTATTTAATCGGCTACGCTTTTGGAAGGAAGCTCTCCTCACCGCTGCTTTCAGTGCTCGCGCGTTTTCGCAGGACTACATCGCACGGTAAACAAGTGAGCGCCGGGCACGTAAAACGCATCAAGCGCAAAGCGAGCACCTGAAGCGAGCGTCCAGCGGCCCAGCCGCGTTTCACAGGCAGCCCCGGCCCCGCCGCCCCTTGGATTTCCAGGGTTTGCTTCTGACGTCTCCTTCCGCTGCCGCCGCGCGTTCACTCTCGGCACAGCTCAGTGGAAGCTTTTCAAGGAAAAGTCGGACTTAGGGAGTGTGGAGGAGTAGAAGGGTGGGATGAGAAGCCTGAGTTTTAATTCTTTCCGGTATCTAAAACTTGTGGAAAAGATTCCATTTCTGCTATTTTAATTACTTGCCACTTGTTTACTAACCTAGGAGGAGTGCGTTGGGGTAATGGTGGTGCTGCCTTTATTTACAGCTCCGTCAGCCCAGCTTTTGGAGCTCCCACCTGGATTTTACAGGTTTTTATTTTTATGACAAAGTCAAAACACGCACAGGGCATAGCAGCTTCTGTCCGGAGATCGGTGTGCTTGTTTTTTTTCCTCCTTTTCCGCCTTTCAGTAGACGGTTGCAGGGTCTGTAACTTAGAGCGAGTGGCTTAGGATAGGAGGAGTCTGCGCAGTCTGAGGCACGGCTCTGGTGGCGAAGGGTAAGGTGGAAGTGCCGGGCAAGATTATGCAACCCTCGCCTTCCTGCACAAACCTGTGCTCCTGGACGGCGTGTACGTTGTGGCGATACATGAAAACTTGCTTTTTGAGGTACCTGAGTCCTTTTCAGACAACGACCAGTTGTTTACCTGAGGCAGAGGTTTAGTGTTTTAATTCTGTTGGGTTTAGGTACGGGAAAGTGCTCCAAGAACAGCTTGCTGCAGCGTCCGCAGGGAGAGCTGCGGGGCAGGACGCAGCGTTGAATGTCAGCGGATCAGGGTGTCGCACGAGCGCTGTAATTAAATATCGCCAACTTAGCCAGTGGTACTGCAAAACGAAGCTGAGAATGGAAGCCAAAGGTTTTTTCTCCTTTAAAAAGAAATCACGCAGGCACGTCTTTTTAGAATAGATGGAAGCAGTTCCCTGTTGCCTCAGGAATGAAGCAAGGTGCGCGGAAGGCTGCGCAGGACTTACCTAGGAGCAGCGTTCGCAGCAAGCGGCTCCCCGGGGCAGCAGGGACCAGCGCGCCGTGTCCCTGCTCGCCTGGGGCGCCGGCAGTCGGCACGCCCGCAGCACGAAGGGCGGCGAAGCTGTTGAGGTAAAGTGCAGGGAGGGCTCAAGGACAAAGCTCTTGCTGGATTTAAAAGACCCAAAGTCCTCAGAAGGGGAAGGTGGTGTTGGTAGATTTTAATTCCGCTGCTTAAAGCGGTTCTGTGGTAATAAATCTCTCAGAGGGTGAGGCTGTGTTCCCCAGCTTTGCTCCTGCACTGGGTTATTAGAGCAGCAAGCTTGGCTACAGCCTTCCATAGAGCTTTTCCTCTGCAGGAAAATGCCACGATGCAGGAATGTTGATGGCTAATGGGTTCTGGCTACAAAAACGGTTAGCTAGGGCTTGGCAGATCTGCCTTCAGCGGCGCAGCTTCCTGTAATGGCAAAAAATGGTTTTACTCGAGTTAAGGGACTCAAACAAAAAATGAATGCACCATGAGCGTTAATTCCTGGGATTTCTTCCCTGCTCTAGACGTCGGTCAGCGCCACTCCGGCTGCGCGCAGGGCCAGCGCGCGCGCGTACGTTGAGCAGCCTGGTTCGCCTCGCCGCCCTCGGAGCGGGTGCCCCGCTGGCCGAAGAAGTGACAGGCTGCAGCGACCGGCTTGGCTCGGCCTCCCCGAGCGTGGGAGGCGGCTGTGCCTCCTGCCGGCCTCCAGCAGCCTCGCTTCCCGAGCGGAGAAAGAAATCCCTGTGCTGGGAACACGATGTTCTTTGGAGGAGCGCTGGGATGAGCTTCCGGGGGAGCTGCGGCTTGGTGGTGGGCAGCTGGTGCAAGGCTTCCGCTGCAAACCCTGCGCGTGGTTCAGGTGTTCCTGGGGATCGAGACGGACCTTGGGACTTCCAATCCGTCACGTTCGACTTTTCTTTCCTCTTTTAGTCAGAAATAAAGAGCAGGCCGGCAGGAAGCTGCCAGCTAGGAGACTTGACAGAGAAGTGGGAAAGCTCACAGCTGGCTAATAAAAGCCCTCAGTGTGAGCATCCAGTGCTTGTTCCAAAGCTGCCTCACCAGGAAAGAGAAGCACGTCTGAAAATATCCCTTCCTGATTTTTTTGCGCTGGATTTAGAGGTTTTGCTGAGTGATGTTTTGTACTGAGAAAAGGAGCTCCGGTTTGTGCTCTGTGTTCCGAGAGCCGCTTCAGTGCGGGGAGTGTCGAGAGTGTGGCACTTCAAAACGCTTTGCACAGGTCTCCCGTAGCCACCTCGGGGGAGGTAACCTTCCGTTGCTTTCCTTCCCTAACAAAATAGAGCTGACTGCCTCTGCAGGAAGTCCCGTTTCGGTGCCGGCTGCCAAAAAGCCGCGCGTTTGCCAGATGCCAGCTTTCCCGCAGCGAGACCAGCCTGCGTGGGGAGGAGCGGCAGCCGACCCGCGCTGACGGCCGCCCTCGTGCTTCGCGCCGCAGGAAGCTGGCCCAGCTCTCCTCCACCTCGCCCAGCACCGCTCTGCTTGCTTCACCGCTTCCAAATTAAATACCTTCCCGTTGCAACTTTCGTTACGTTTTTATTTTCAGTGTTTGAGCTTAAACTGGGCTGGTTCTCCAGGCCTGATGAAAGCACGTTGCATTAACTTCGACCACGCTGCGCAGGGCCGCAGATCTTGCGCATCCTGTACAGCGGGGCCTTTCCCATGGTAAGCCAGCGTCCTGTTTTAAGGATTAATACGCTCAATTAGCGTTATCTTCATCTCCTGGGGATCTTTGAATCCCGTGGTTTCTTCTAGATGACCAGGAAGGACTGGCTGTGGTTTTCAGCTCTGTCACAGCGAGCGTAGTTCCATCTTCTGTGGAAGGGGATGGTGTTGGGATTGCAGGGTCAGTGCGTGGTGTAAAACTGGGGATTCAAGTATCCAGCGTGTTTCAGGAGTCTGATCCCCTGCTTCCCCTTTGCAGTGGCTGTGTGGGAGGCTTCTCTGTTAATTACAGGCTGGGAGACTTAATTTTAGGGTTTATAGCTGCACTGTTTCATAAATGGACAGGATTTCAGGTTGGTAGCGGCGGGTCAGAATAGTCTGGGTGCTGCGCAGCTGTTAAATGTTGTGATGTCTTTGAGAGGCTTCCGTTCTCCCTGTGGTAAAACCGCGCTCAGCGGAAGGCATCGTCCCATCCGTTCCGCTCCGTAACCTCGGAGAAACAGCCTGGAGCCGAGGATGCTCGGGAGCCCAGCTGCAGCAGGGCCCAGAAGAAGGACATGCGCTTGGTCTCCGCGTGCGAGGTCTGAGGCAGGCGAGCGCCAGGCGTGGTCCTTCACGTTGGCGGGCGCGGGCTCTTCCCGAGTGCCCAGCTCAGACCCTCCCAGTTAGAACTGGTATTAGCGACTTCAGAGTTTCATTATCGCCTAAATCCCGTGACTTCTTTAAGGTGGACGTGAGAGAGCCCGGTAAACCAGCACGCGTGTTCGGCTCTTCCTCATTTCTCCGTGGCGTCCGAAGTCTGGCGCTCAGGGCTTCGCAGGACGTTTGCGACAGGGAAGTAGTGGCACTTGTAACACGCGTGTGTCAGCGCGTGGCGACGAAGTGCTGAATGCCCCCCCATCGCAGCTGCTTCAGCCCCTCGCTGCGACGCCGCGGCGTGACTCCTGGTACACCCGCGACGTCCGGGGCTCCCTGATGTGTTTTGGCTGCGGAGCAGGAAGGGAATTGCCCTGGAAACCCACAGCGCTGAACTGCAAATCCTGACGTTCAGAAACGTATCTTGCCGTGCTCCCCGTGTCAGCGGGTGCCTGACACAGAGAAAACGAGCCTAAAATCAGACTTCTCACAACTGCTGCAAAAAAACCCGTTTGCTCTTTGTGCTTTTTTTGTGTTTTCCCCCATTTGCCACCTTATGGAAAATAATGGAAATAGTGGTAACAGGAAACGTAAAAATTCCACTCGCGCGTTAGAGGAAACGTGTGGGGCTGCTCTTAAAGCACCAAACTTGGCAGCTGCGCTTCTCGCTTGATAGAAAGCACGGAAAATTATTACAATGGACAAACCGGTGGTGAGAAATGAGATGGCTTCCTCAGATCAATTAGTTTGTCTCGACCGCAGCTGAGACTGGCTAATGACAGCGGCAGCGTGGGCAACCAGAACCGCTGGCGGCACCGGCCGGTACGTGGCGATCGCAAGCCTCGCCGAGGGCGGGCGGTGCGTGCGCGCGCAGGTACGTTCCCGACTGTTAGTGTCAGGGCTGGAGCTCGTTGCTGCGCGACACGTGCCCGCAAGGACAAGGCGGTGTGCGAGCCAGGTCCTCCTGTGCCTCTGCGCCTCCTTTCGAGCACTCTAGGAGCGTTTTTCTGAAGCGGAAGAGAGAACTTTCTGCCTCCAGATCGCAGCGTGGTTGTGCAGCAGCTCTTCTCTCCCACAGGCGCGTTTGAAGGGGCTGGATTAATGAACGCGTTTTTTCTCTTTCAGGCTGGTGGTAAAGCTGGAAAGGACAGCGGGAAGGCCAAGGCGAAGGCAGTGTCTCGCTCACAGAGAGCTGGACTGCAGGTAACCTACAGAGGCGTTCCTGAGCTATAAAACATTAATTGCAGTAGTAAAAGGTCCGCTTCTGAGAGACAGCGCCACAGCTGCTTTTTTCCTTCCCCCACCCCCCCATTTTTATCATTAAGATGATGGTGCAGTTTTGCTCTTCGGGTTGTCATTTATTGTTACTCGTCCTCTTCCAGTGCTGCCGTGACTGCGGTGGAGTAGCCAGGTCCTTACAGGGCAGGGGGCGTTTGCTCCCAGCTGTCTCGTGTTGCTCAGGAAGGGTCCGTCCCCGTGGCTGACCTCCCCTGCGTGCCCTGAAAGGCTGTGGGCGTTCACTCGGATATTGTCGTGAAGTTCCACAGTAAATGTGCGTGGAGGCGCTGCCCGTCCTGTTGAGTCAGTTTTGTGTCTCCCTCGACTGTGCCCGCTGCTCCTTCTCGTTAAACCCGGGCTAAAGTTTACATTAACGTCAGCATAGGAACTCTGAGTCCTGGAGGGGGAGTCTGGAAGCTGTAAACGTGCTGGGTGCACATTTACTCTGCAGGGCGTGAGTTACTTGGGCCAGAAACGACCGCATCCAGTGTAACGTTGCCTTTACTCGTGCGGATGTATTTATAGAGGGCTATAGCTTTGAACGAAGCACTTGATACTTGATGGGCGAGTACGTAAAGACCACGGAGCTCGCTTCTGACCTTCAGCCGGCCTGCTCTGCACGCCGCGCTCTTGCGAGGGCTAGCCCGGTACCGGTGCGGACACCGCCAGGCGGCGAGGAGCCGGTGCCTGGCTGCTGACCCCCATCTCCGCTGCTTCCACTCCAGTTCCCGGTGGGCCGGATCCACAGACACTTGAAGACCCGCACTACGAGCCATGGGCGAGTGGGTGCCACCGCTGCGGTGTACAGTGCTGCGATTCTCGAGTATCTTACTGCGGAGGTGGGTCCCGAGGACGCGACAGGAGCCGTTCTGTGGAGAGCGGTCACTGTTACTTGTGCGCTTCCACGCTTGTCTTCGGAGATTAGGCTGACCTGCTGTAAAATCGTTTGTCCTAGGATCCAGAACCGGTTTTTGTTCTGTTTTTCTTTTTTTTTCCTCCACATCAATATTTTGTCAAGTTGATTTTGCTGTTGGAAAGTCTGCTTAGGTTTCAATGTTTGGTTTATAAAGAGGGGGGGGGTGGGAAGAAAAAAAAAAAAACGTATTTTCTGCAAGGGAAGTGTTCTCGAATGCGCACCCCGCCTGCAGTAACACTGACAGGACAGATGGGCCTGGCGTTGCTTGGTGACGGCGCGCTGTGCGCCCGTTCATCTCAGTAGCGCACGTGAGGCGGGGAAGAGCCATTTGGATCTTTCTGGCACTTGCGAGGTGCTCTGATTGCAGCAGGCTGCCCTCGAGCCAGCGAGGCTCGGTTGTGCTTATCGTGGTTTTTTTTTCTAAGCTGGGTTTGCTCCGAAGGTTTACGGCGCGTCCTCCTCGTTTCTTGCCAGGTCCTGGAGTTGGCAGGCAACGCTTCAAAGGATCTCAAAGTAAAGCGGATCACTCCCCGTCACTTGCAGCTTGCGATCCGTGGCGACGAAGAGTTGGACTCCCTTATTAAAGCTACCATTGCTGGTGGAGGTATGCAGTGTCCAGCTGCGGGGCTCGGTAGACTTCCTTCCGTGCTGCGGCCCTGGCCGTGGGGAGAGGCAGGAAGTTAACTTCGGGCGGCCCTATGAGCGAGCGCAGTCGTTTTGGGCTGGAATCCACAGCAACAGGTGGCACTAAGTTGCTAAAAGCACAAACCTCGGCCGTGGGTTTCCTCGGCTGCTTTTCCTCATGGTAAGGGCTGTTGGATTTTCCATCCAGGCTTTCCCAGGTGTGTGGCAAGCAGGGGACATATCTGGGTGCCTGAAATCTCTTGGTGAGGTCCTCACTGCGGCCCCGGGACTTCTGCGGGAGCTGGCCCTGCCGCAGAATCCCATCTCGGGTGTCAGAGCACCTCCTCCGTGGCAGACTGGCTCTTTCTTCACGCTTGGGCCGCAAAATGCAAAGCTCAGCTTCTCTGCCCGAAACAGCCGGGTGCTTTAGGGAAGGGGGAGCTGCCTCCCCCTGCAGGATGGCAGACTTAAGACAGTGAGATGAGAGCGGGTCTCCAAATTCCCCGCAGCCCTCCACGCTAAGCACATCCTGAGGCACACGGCGGTCCTGAATGCGGCGGCTTGCTCTTGTCACAGCCCCCTTGCCTCTTTCCTTAAGTGGAAGTTTTATCGAGATGAGTGAAATCAGCACCGGCGCTAAATAGCGGACGCTTTAATTACACCCATCTTGCTCTGCACTCGTAGCTCAGCGTGAGCTGTCAGCTCGTTGCATCTGACTGAAGTGATTCATCGAGTGGGAGGAAGCCAGCTCGAGCTCAAGTCAGGAGTTAGCGCTGGATTGTAGCGCATCGGGAAACTTCAGGAGGATGAAAGAATTTCTTAGCGCTCTTAGAGAAGTCTGAGGGTGTCCTGGCTTGCTCACGCGATGGACACGCCTCGCTGTGCTTAATCTGAGGGAAATCCTCTTGCTCTAACGCGTTGTTCTCCCTGCAGGTGTGATCCCCCACATCCACAAGTCTCTGATCGGAAAGAAGGGACAGCAGAAAACCGCATAAAGAAGAGTTGTAACCAGCCCGCGTCCTCCCTGTCGTTGTACTGTAACTGGGACAGAAGAAATCTGGGGATATGTGGAATTTTTTAAGGAATAGTTCAATGGAAGAGCATAGACAATTGACTGTAGACATGAGCAAACATTTGTATGGTCTTTAGATTCAAAGTCTGACAAAAAGTTACCTTGTCACGTGGCAGCAATTCGTGTGTTGATTGGCTAGGTTTCTCCCGTGTGTTTTATACAAAAATGGAATGGATAAACCATTTTTTACAAAGCTTGCTGTCGTGTGGTGTTGAGGTCCCAGGGAGGGCACCTCGGCTTTCGTTCTGGCTCCATGTTGCAGCCGGGGCAGCAGGAAATCCCTGGGGGGGGGGTTGGGGGGGGTTATTTTAATGGGAGAGAATACTGTGGGATCGCAGTGCTATCTCGGTATAGCTGAAGAAATACGCTGCTAGGTGTGACTTGGAGCCAAGTCACGTGAGGAACCATCTTGGGCTTCTTTTCAGCCTCCAAGAGCTCCAGGAGTTGCAGCGCCCGCTCTGGGGGTGTAAGGAAAAGCTGGGCTCCCCCCACGCCCTCGTCCCAGCCCTGCACAGAGGTAAGGTGCAGGGGGGACGGCTCCTGAAAGGGGCTCGGTGGGGTGGGTGATGGTGCCACCCCCGTCCCGTGCAGGACAGGGAGGGGCACAGCCCCGTGGGAGGGGGCATCCGTTGTTCCTGACGGGAATGCATTGGCATCCATGGTGGGGGGAGGCTGCTGGCCCCCCCGGGGGCCCCCACCCTGCTGCCTGAGCCGCTTGCTGCCACCTGGTGAGCCCTCCCGGTGCCTGCACACCGCTGTGTGCCTGGGAAGAGCTGGGGGATGCAGACCCCCCCCCACCGGTGCGTGGCCCCCACTCCCGCCAAGCTCCCGTCCTCCAGCACCTCCTGCCAGTGCGGGGTGCCAGCCGGGGCCGCCCGGCCTCCCGCACCCCTATACCCGAAGGGCCATAGCCCTGGCATCCCGCAGCCCCCTGGGCACCCCCAAACTGGGGCACCCCACTTCTTGGGCACCCCCTAACCCTGCACCCCCAACTTTCCCCAGTGCTCGGAGCCCCGAGCCCTGCTCCACACCGGGGGCTCTGGGGCCTCTCGCCCCCACCAGTGGTGGGGCTGCGGGGGGCGGCACCGGAGTGGGGGTCCTGGTGGGGTGCTCCCCTGCCCCGAATGCAAATGAGACCACACCCCTATGCAAATCAGGGGGTGGGGCAACAGCCTCCACCCCCTGCCCCATATGGCTGGTGGGGCGGAGCAGGACTGGACCTGGCACTGGGGGGGCTGGGGTGGGAAGAAAATCCTGGGTGTCTGTCTGTCCTGGGTGTGCAGGTCCTGGCGGTTTGTCTGGCCTGGGCGTGTGGGGCACAGATGTGTCCATTTGTCCTGGTTGTCATCTGTCTCAGGAGCGTGGGTCCTGGTTGTCCGTCTGTCCTGGGTGCGTGGATCCCATCTATCTTGGGTGCGCAGGTCCTGGTTGTCTGTCTGTCCTGGGCACATGAGTCCTGGGTGTCCATCTGTCTTGCACATGTGGGTCCTGGGTGTCTGTCTGTCCTGGTTGCCAGTTCTGAGTGTGTGGGTCCCAGCTGTTCAGCTGTCTTGTGCTTGTGGGTCCCTGGTGTTTGTCTGACCTGGGTGTCTGTCTGTCCTGGGCACGCAGGTCCTGGGTGTCCGTCCTGGGTGTGCGGATCCCGGGTGTCCATCTCTCCAGCGCCTGTCCTGGTTGTCCTGGGCGAGCGGGTCCCAACGTCCGTCTGCTCGGGGTGCGGGGTGCCTAGATGTCCGTCTCTCCCGCCTGCGTGGGTCCTGGCTCTTGGAGCTCCGGGGTGCTGTCTGGGCACGCCCTGTGCCCCAGGGCCACACCGGCGCCAGAGAGGCAGCACCTGCCCCCTCCTGCGTGCCTGTGCCTGACCACAGGCAGCTGCGGCCAGGAGCAGGGCAGGTGCTGCTGGCCCCGGGGAGGAAGGAGCTGGGAAGGCTCCAGCAGTGGCAACACCCGTGGCCAGTTGCATCAGGCAAGGCCAGGACAAGAGGCCCCAGCGGCCTGGCCTCAGCCCCGCAGCACTGTCCCCCTTCCCGCTGCTGCCTTGGCCCTGTCCCACCCGGCTCAGCACTGCGCCAGGCCCCGGAGCCCGGCACCGCCGGGGCTGGACCGTGCCCGGCCCCCACAGGCAGCCTCGGGCTGTGCGGCCTTGGCCTGGGTGGCACAAGATGGCGGGGCGAGGTGCGAGGGGCCGGGGCGGATGGGTGCGAGGCCAGAGGG
>VXAL01005929.1:27842-61223 GCA_013399475.1 Chauna torquata | reverse complement strand
GCGGCGCTGTCTCCGGGTGAACAACGCCTTCGCGGTCCCTCATTGGCCGGCCAGCAGCCGATGCAGGAGGGAGGACTGAGGGACCTGATTTCTCATTGGCTATGTATTGGCAGATAGGGGCCAATAAAAACAAAGTTCTGTTGCCATGTGACTAGCTATGGCCTCTCGATGTCTAAATAACCGCGTGGAGAAGAGAGTGGGTCACGCGGTGCGGGGAGGTGCGAGGCGCCGGGGCTGCTTCTCATTGGTTAGGTCGCTCAGGAGCTGGCCAATCCCCTTGAGCGCGCGGGGCGGGGCCGGCGGCTGCCCCGGCTGAGGCTAACGGCCGTCCGGCGCCTCAGGCAGCCGCCATGGCTGCGCGTGTGAGGGGCGGCCGGGCTCGCAGCCGGTAGCTGCCGTTGCAGCTGCTGTCCTGGGCACCCATGGAGGTGAGGGGCAGCTGGGGAGAGGTTGAGGAGGCTGCCACGGAGCCGGAGAGGCTGGGCTGCGGATCTCTTCCTGTCAGAACCCCAGCAGACAGTTGGAGCTGTCCCAAGGCTCGGGCTAAGCCTGGGTGCCGGTAACCGAGCGGGGCTGAGGTGGGCGAGGCGTCGTGCTCTGCCCCCCTGGAGTGAATCTCCTGCCGCCACTGGGCTTCCCTCAGTGCCCTCAGCTCTTGAGGGCTTGGCTGCCGGTGCCCTCCCGTGAGACCTGCGAGCTGCTGAGGCCCGAGTCTGTCCCATGGCATGGGGCACTGCAAAGCTGAGCTCGAAAGAGCCAGGGAAGAGTCCTGTAAAACTCACTTGGGACAAATGAGTGTGTATGTCGGGATGGGGGTTTATCACCAGTTAGTAGTAGCTCATTGTACCTATGTGTTTCCTCATTCTTTGAGATCACAAGCCGTACAAGTACATAGTAAGTGGTAGGTGTCCCTACTGAACAAGGAGATTACTAAGGAGAAAATGTGGCATAATTGATAGAAGAAACCAAGCTGTTTTCCACACTAATTCTGGCTTTGTGTGTTCACACAGTTGTAAAGTGTGTCTGAAGAAACCAATGTGTTAAAATGCATCAGTATAATTGCTGTGTAAACTAGAAGGAAGATCATGCTGGAGACCAAGTTTTTAACGTAATGGAACTACAGACAACTTCTTAGGGAGGGATGCCTGTTCAGAATAATTTCAGAAAGCTAGTGCTGTGAAACTTGTAACTTTTTCTGAATTTAATAAGCATTTCAAATGCAGAGAAGAGCAACAAAGCTGGCGAAGGGACCGGAAGACAAGAGTTATGAGCAGCAGCTGAGGGAACTGGGGCCGTTTAGTCTGGAGAAGAGGAGGCTGAGGGGAGGCCTCATCGCTCACTACCACTGCCTGACAGGAGGTGGCAGTGAGGAGGGTGTCGGCCTCTTAGGTTACAAGTGATAGGATGAAAGGAATGGCCTCAAGTTGTGGCAGGGAAGGTTTAGGTTGGATATCAGGAAAAGTTTCTTCACAGAAAGGATGGTTAGGCATTGGAGCAGGCTGCCCAGGGAAGCGGTGGAATCCTCATCCCTGCAGATATTTAAGAGATGTGCAGATGGTGGCACTAAGGGAGATGTTTAGTGATGGGACTTGGTAGGTCAGGTTGATGGTTGGACTTTATGATCTTGAAGGTCTTTTCCAACCTAAATGATTCTAGGTGCTACAATAATATTTTAAATATTATGCAAATAATTTCATGTCTGTATTTCTGAGCTAAGGGGTTTTTTAGCTAGTCAATTTTATTTTAACTTTAGTTTTGCTGTGTTCCTCATTTTTCTGAAAAAGGGAAGAAAACCCCAAGCGTTTCTTGTGTTTTCGTTGCCTTCTCCTACTGGCCACCTCTTTCTGAGCACATCCAGGTTGGTGATGGGGAGAGGAGTGTTTCTTAGGTGGAGGTTGTTTCTCCCATAGTTAAAGAATGGGGCACATTTCCACAGTAGCTCACAGTGTGTGTATTATAGTAAAATTATGGCTCCAGAAATCAGAAAAGGCACGTGTGAGTGTTCATGTAGCATAACGTACGTAATAAGAACAGCGATGAAAGGATCGCTGCAGATAAGAGGTGTCTAGTGATGCATAGATGGCCAAACAACTTGTCAGCTCTTGTTGTTCAGAAGCTCAGCTACAGTAATGGAGAATGCAGGTTTCTCTTTATCTGCACCCCCTCTGTCCTTAAGCACTGTGTGAATTTCTTGCCGTTGTTGGATCAAACTTTTATCTGAGAGTAAATATGAAAGTGTTATAATGTCATCATGTAGAGCTAACTCCTTGAAAATGCAGATGAGCAGAATCCACAGGTAAGTTAAAAAGTTAAAGAAGTTAATGTTGGTGTAAGATACAATTCTCAGGTCTATGTATAATTAAGTCCTTCTTCCACTTTTTTTTTCCTTGTCTTGCATAGCCTAAAGTTGCGTGCAGAGGTGGCAGTCGCTGCTGGAGTAGCACAGAAGCTGGCGGGAGGCTGACTGATGTATTCAGTAGCATAATGACAGGCTCTGGCTCATTATATGGTTGCTACAAATCACAGGTTCAGTTGATTATAAATGAAATTTTTATATCTGTGTAAGAGTTTGGGTTGTTTGTAAACAAAGTGGTCAAAAATATTTCCAATATAGTTGCTTATACTGGAGAACATAAATTACAGTGTTTGATTTGTTCATAAGTGCCCATGGTGGTAATACCCGTTAGAAGGGACAGTGATGGTTTTTTTTAGTACAGTAGCAATAAAAGTTGTTCACCTGTTGTGTATCTATCTCACTTTTATTGCCTCAATTCTGTTGTCAGCTTTTGTCCAATACCATTTGCTGTGTTGTGATAGATTTTGAAAGTTTCCGTGTTATCACCACTGTATTCAAAATTTTGAAAAAACTCTCCCTCAAAGAGATTTCAGTTTGAGAGATGCTGCAGAATAACAGTGGGCCTTCTCTCCCCACCTCTCTCCCTCTTCCTGGTAACTTTCATAGTTTATGAACTTCAGATAAACCTTCTGTCTTGTTATTTTTCACTTTCTCAGTTTAGCGACTTTCATTGTGAACACCGCAGAAATGGGGCTGACAGTAACAGAGAGAGGAAAGGACAATAGATGTTTGAACATTTCATATTTTTGTGAGGAAGAGTGACAGAAGACACAGGAGTTTATGCAGAGAGCTGGTAAATGCGAGAGAGGTGGCGTTAACCAGCATGAGCAAATGCGTAGAGCAAAAAGCAGTGTGGGAGGAGAAATTAGGACTTTAGCTGCAGATGTGCTAAATTTAGCTGAATAAGCCATAGAAGAGTTAACTATTGGCATGCTGAAATGTAGGAGTGCTTAGGGCCAGCAGAGGGAAATGGGTTTTAGAGTAAAGGGAGATCTGCAGCTAAAAAGTAGTTGTTGAAGTTACTTGTACTGAGCTCACCTAGATTAAAAATGGGGAAAATGAAGAATCATGGGAGCAAAATCAAGGGATTGTGTCTGAGAGGAGAATAAAGTCAAAAAAAAAAGTGAGGATGAAAGGAGGGGATTAGAACTTGATTAGAGGGTAACTGTAATGAAGTGTTTAAAAAAGATTCAGAGAGAATGAAGTGTTACACAATCTGAGAGATGACGGAGTATGTGGTGATAAGGAAGATAGTGTTTCGCTATGTTCTTTGTTCTTCTGTTAGCATAAACATTTGTAACAAGGTGAGGAACAAATGACTTTTTAGGAAAACTGAGAAGTTGGTAAGAAGGAGAAGCTTAGATCTTGCAACAAGTATTTTGGTAGCATACCACAGATTTAGAGTCCAAACATTCGTATAAACCAGCCTGTTGAGCAGGAGGTTCTTAGTCTGACAAGTGGTAAATGCCATGATAGTTAAATTAATCTCTTCATTTTGCATTTCATAGCCATAAACTTTCACAGAGGTAAAAGGCTCAAGTAAATGACTGAAAACCTAGTCTCAATGCCTTCAAGAACACACCCGTTACTTACACTGTGCAAGACTTGTGAGGCTTCGTTCTTTGTGTCCTTCAGACCAGCAACTGGGCATCTTTTTGCTCACAGTATTTTACAGGCATGGGGAACTGAGACATAAAGTAGAGAGACCTGCCCCGTAGTTAGGCAGAAGGCCTTACTGGGAATAAAACCTGGTTTTCCACGTCGCTTTCTTTAGCTGGTTGGCTCAATAAAGGAGACCTTTGGCCTCGCGTTTAACCCTGTGAAGATGATGGTTTTTTTTTTTATTTACTAAGATCTAAGAAAGCATGCCTAACTTAAACCAAACAAGCAATCACAGTAGCAGCTGGGTAGAAAGACCTTTTCTCTATAAGGGGGGGGGGGAAAAAAGCAGCGGTAAGTTTTCTTTAGTAGCTTAGATAATCTGTGATGATTGGTGGGGAGGAGAGGGCTGACCCCTGACTCCTATCTGTATCATCTGTTAGAAACTGGTACAGAAGTTTTCAGCTGACATGGCCTGAAATTTGTACTCCTATTCATATGTGCACTGGGCAGTAGTCAATAGCAGAAGTTATCTGTAGCATTATGTCAAAAAGTATGTGGTTTGCTTCTTTCTCATGATCTGGTTACTCCAACGGTAAACTCATTTACAACTTTGTAGAATGATGAAATGACAATTTGATTTAATATTAGAATTTATGTTGTTTCATATTAAAAATCAATGCTTTTTTTTCTGTATAAAATGCAGAATGAAGAAAATGTAGACCTACCTCAGACCTACAGTTCTTCCCTTTCCACATCAGAATACTCTGCACCTGTGGACTCTCCCCTTTTATATGCACCGTGGTCTATGTATGGAGATGATAATAAGCAGGCTGCTGCTGCTCAGATTAATATGAAGTCCAGGTAGTCAGTTTTGACAGAGATGATTTGTGTTGAAGGAGTAGATTTTTTCTTTGTTTGTTTAATTTAACTTAATGAAATACTTCAAATGAAGTAATTATTTTAATTAATATGCAATTTGTTTTCAGAATTCAGACTGAAAGGAATGATTATGGCAGTGAAACAGATTTATATGGGCTTGTGTCTGACATCTTGGAAGAGCAAGATATGTCGCAGCCATATTGTGCTGAGGGGTGAGTATGTTGCCATGCAAGCACTACTGGCATTCTCTTTCTCTGCCAGAAACTACCCTCGCTGATCTCTGTGTCTGTTTTCTGTTAATCATCTTCACGTCTGCTGCTACAAGTCCTCATACTCTTTACAGTTTCCCTTCCTTCCCCCTAATCTTCTAATATTTTACTTGTGAAAGTAGCTTGGTAGCTTTTGGCTTTCTGGTATTTACAGAACTCTTTTATTAGAAGTTTTTAAATAAGTCCTTATCAAGCCTTCTGGAAATTCAAATAAATCTCCTTGAGTATATGCCCTGGCCTAATTTTTTAGATTAAGATTGAGTTTAGACTTCAGGTTTCTTTCTTAATTAATTTCAATTCACAGAAAGAATACACAAAAAAAGAAATGGTACTCTTTCACACTCTCCTGAATTGGCAGGAGGGAAGAATTCTGTGAAGAGTATTTCTTCATATATGTGCCACCTAAGCAATGTTTGTATATCTAAATGTCAGAGTTGTTACGCCTATATTCTTGTGCTGGAAGAAACCATTAGGTAGTTGTAATAATTTGACACAGAGCGATTCAGATCCGGCATCTCCAAGACACTTAGTTTGCTGTCTTTTGCCTGAATCTGAGTACTCTCGGTCTAAGTGATAGGAAAAGGAAGCCACTTTTCAAGGTTCCCAAGCCAGGCACCAGTCTTCCTTTCTGTCTTCCCCAGACAGTTCTACTGATTTCTGTATGTGTGCTGAGTTATGTGACTGAAGTGAAGGAAAACTTTAGAGAGGGTCGGTCTTGATCAGAAGATGTTCTTAACTAATTCCTTTGCTTTAGACAGTTGAGATTGGATTTCTGTTTTCAGTACTGCCAAATCTGGCTGTGACTGTAATGCATTCCAGCTATGGTTCCATTTTTTACTTAGTCTGTTTACAGCTTTCCTGGACACATAGTGATTGGTCCTGTGTCAATCCTTGGTAATTAGTGGAAGGAAAGGAAGTGCAGTGAGACACTTGTTTTTAGTGAGTTGATTTACCTGCAGGAAGCAGTGTAAGCCAGTGTAAAACACAGGTGATTCTGAAGCAATAACCAGGATGACGCACAGAAGCACTTTGGAGAACTCAGACATGGCTTTGAAGGGTTGTGGGTAGTTTGAGAAGTATGATAATCTTAACCTGTTGTTCTGCCAGGAGTATGTTGGAGGTGATGGATAGTAAATCCTTTGACAGAATTGATTGAACATATTTGGTACGTATGCATCACTTGTAGCTTGAAAGCATTGTACGTAGCTCCCAAGGTATATGGGTCAGTTTAGACAAGCCAGAATCAGCTTTCTGGTCAAGTTATAGGAAGCTGAAAAGGTGACAGTAGTAGATAGAAGTTGGAGTAAGAGATCCTTTAATCAATTAAGAGAAATGATTGGGGGAGAATTGGGTTCTTAAACCTTTTTCTGCATTTGGGAATGGCAGAGGAGCACCACAGACAGAATCTAACCGTTTATTTCTTGTTTTTCAAGGAGTTGCTCTTCCAGCTTAAAGTCAGTATGGCCCATGAGTGCAACCAGAATCGTAGACCACCATGACCTGTTGTCAGAAACTAAAAGACCAGTTGTTGCAGCTGTCTCGCAACAGGGTTTTTATAGTAGTGAATCCACATCTGCTGCTGAAAAACAGTACTTGCAAAGTGGTAATCTTGCATCACAACAAAAAGTAGATGAATGTTATCACGGGTTTACTGGTATAGACCTCGAAGAGCAATGGTTATACTCTTCTAGGAATGATCATGCCACCTGTTGCAACATGCAGACTAATGAGAATATTAAGACAACACCCATATATCAGAACTATCCATATGTAAAAAACACCTTTACACCTCAAGTTGGGTATTTAGAAGTAATTAAAGACTCAGGAGCCGATGCTTACTCTTACGGAAGAGAGAAGGTGTGTCCCAAAGGAGCAGATGTGCAGTTGCACCAAAAGCGGGCAGAAACACTTCTTCCACAGTTTCACAGATACAATGAAAATGCAGATTATAGTAGATACACTGAGTATTCTAATTCTAGTAAAGTAAAGCCTAACAAGAGCACCAATTGTGGCCTCCAAGAAAATAAAAAGTTAGTAAATGGAACAACTGAGGCATCATCTCTGGACACAGAACCATATAGCAAATTATTTCAAGTTAAATCAGGTACTCAGAAAAAAATAGAAGATACAATTCCAGATCAGCAAAACTTTACCTTTCCCAAGGCTGCCGGACTTCTATCAGAAAAACAATTTGCAAATGAGCCTTCATTCTGCACTGATCTGGGGCAAAAATTTGAATACGGACTGAAGTCTCTTACAGCTTGTCCTGGAAATAGCGACTGTGCAAATGGTGTAGATAAGCAGCAGTTTTCCAAGTCTGATCTTCAGAATTCTGAATACTGTAAATCACTTCCATTATTACCAAACTCAGCAAACACTTCGGCAGGTACTAATGTAAGGCCAGCTTGGATGAACATTCAAACTAAAACCACTGCTTCAGTCCCGTTTCAGAGTCCAAGTCCTTTGGCGAAACTGAATAATCATTTACCTGCTTTTCCAAAAAGTTTCAGTCATCCTAATGATTTTTTTCAGTTATCATCTTCAAATTTCCCTGTAAATAGTAATTTATTTCACAAGTACTGTCAAGATAATCCTTCATTTTTTTCAAGTCTTGATTTTGGTTATAACACTTCAGAACGAGCTCAGTCTGCTTCTTACGTGGAAGCACTAGTTAAGTCTGGAGAAGAGAATCTCATTGAGTATCTAAGTGACAAGAAATTAAAGCAGCCAAATGGTTTCTGTGAAAATTACTCAGCTCAGCAGTTTGGGATCCTTGAAAATCTGAACAAACACTGTTTCCAGTTGAAGCCACAGAGTGGGCATTATGACCTAGAAGGACAAAAACATACAGATGGGTTGTTGCAGAACACGTACCAAGATTTGATGGAGTCTCAGGGTCAATTTAATCTCAGGCAGGGAAGTGGAGACAGTAACGCTGTCAGTCATATGACTCGCCTACAGGCTTCAAGCTTTTCCAACAGTTGCCTGATGGGTGACTTGAGGCGTAATCAGCAGCTTGGTTCAAGTGCATTCCCCTTGAGATCAGCTCGTCCATTTGGCCATTCAGTTGTCCCTCTGATGGAGTCTTACGACTTGTTCTCCTGTGATGATTTCAATCGCTTCTATCCTTACTTTAATGATATAATGTATGGTGACAGTTCTTTTTCTGGTTTTGTACCAGCATTTGGATTTCAAAGGCAAGCTAAAACCCGTAGTGGGCCTGCTAGCGAACTCCATGTTAGACTAGAAGAGTGTTATGAACAGTGGAGAGCTTTGGAGAAAGAAAGAAAGAAGGTAAAAAAATTATGTATATTAATATGCCATATCACAGATCTGATTTAGATCTCATCATAGTCAAAGACCAGACCAGTTAGAGAACACAGGTGATTCTCACTGTTGCAAGTTGAAATACTTAATGGGACTTCAGTGAAGGGTTTGCTTCCATATGTATTTGAGACTGAAAATAGAAGTATTGAAGATTTATAGCCTGATTTGGAGCATACCCAACGCTGTATTCAATGTCACACTTAGAGCGGGAATACAGTGACATTTTCAGTCTATGTTTATGTTGTGGTCTGGGAAAGGTATGTTGTATGCCAAAAAAAATAAAAAAACCACATTACACTCTAACACAAGAAGCAATGCATCTGGAAACTTGCAAAGCAAATCCATTAATTATATTTTGAATTAGGACTGAACTTCAATCCTTTCAAGAATTAATTAAAAATTCTTATGCCGTACATTCTTAGTTCTTTCAAGGAGTTCTTCTCACCTCTTGTTTCCCTGATGTTTAAAACCTAATATATGTATTGGAAGGGGCTCTTTTTTCCCCCCAGAAACTGAAGAAATACTAATATTAAAGCACTTACACTAAAAAGCTTCAGACAATTCTGTACGAAGCAGTTTCCCCACTTAAAGCAGTTGCCCTTTTTGGTAGTTGGCATAAGTGCCTCAGGCTCCCATTGTTATATGTGAAAGCTGTCTTAATTTCACCAGTTTAGGTGGAAGGGAAATTCAGAAACAATCTGTAACTGTCATTTTCTGTGAGGGAATCTTGACCGAATGTTACCGGGAAGTAGTGGGGGTTGGCCATTTGGTTGTTACCTTCTCTGTGGAATCTCTGTTGTGCCAGTCCAACAAAATAAATTTAATGGGAATGTAACATAGATTTTTGTCAAAGTATTTCCTGACAAAAGCCAGTTGTTGCTTTGAATAGTGTGGTTGGAGGGAAACAGAGTTTGGCTTGAGGAGGGAAGGTTCATGTCTCTGCTTGCATGGAAAAGGCAAAAGGGAAAGAGTTGAGATGTGCATGCCAAGAAGTACATGGGGACTTGAGAAAATCAGGTTGCAGCCTTACCTGGACCAACACAAAACTATCTAAGAAATGCAACTTTAAAACAGGTTTCGTTAGGACTTTGTTGTTACAGGTATTCCAGAGTGACATAACACTGGGGTGAAGGAGATTGAAATTTGAAATTTTGGAGTCAGGTTTCAAAGTAATTTTCTGATGGCTAAATAAAATATGCTTTGATGTAAAACAGCAACAACAAAAAAAACACTTTCTGCAATTTGACTAATCTATACAAAGTCTAGGTTAATTGCTGAGTTAAGCATTTTTATTCTAATTTTGTGGATGAGGTCTATACCTGTTTGCCCAGTCTTTTTTGCCTTGTAATTCTAGCTTGCCTCCATTTTATTTGTAGAAAAAAGTTATACAGGTTGTAGTCAGAGCGTGAGAAGACATAGCACATCTGTGTGCCGCATAGACGCCACACATTATCTTGCCATAATTATTTGAACTGCTTTGAGTAAACTGGTTGTTCATTTAACACAGGTGATTGTCACACCAAATGGTTAAATCCCAAGTGTCTGAATCCACATTATCTACTTCAGAAAATCCAAAACCCTAGGGGAAAAATATTGTGTATCTTATACTTCTTGCTTCTATAATAAAGCATACCTCACAACTTATATTCCTAAGGAGTTATTCTTTTGTTTTCCTGCAGACTGAATCAGCTCTTGCTAAGAATTACCCAGGGAAAAAGGTTTCCAGTGCTAACAACACCCCAATTCCAAGGCTGACATCAAACCCATCAAGAGTTGATCGTTTAATTGTGGATCAGCTACGTGAACAAGCCAGAGTGAGTTGTAGAAAGATTAAAAAAAAACTGTTGTACTTATTACATGGATCTTAGAGTACAGTGTGAGATATGTAAGTTTATCACAGCAGCTTTTCTCCAAGTAGCTTTATTCTTAAAGGCTTTGCAGGGAATAATATTTCAGCAGTCCCTGCTAGAATTTTTACAGCTCCAGGTTCACTGCTGCTTTTAGCAGGGAACCCACTGAGTAGCTGAGGCTCACATTTACGTACGTACGTTCCCGGAGGGTGTGTCTTCCAGTGCAAAAGTGTGCGTGCAATGCCAGAAACCAGTCATCTAGCCTAACTGCTTGCACAGCTCGAAGATGTGCCTGCATTTTGAGCTCTTCTGTTTTGAACACCTGTTAGGTCCCTGCTCAGCAGAGAAATGTTCCCTACAGATTTGCACACGCTGTATTAGAGGAAGAACTTGTGAAAAAAGTGTTTATTAATGTTTATAAGACATTATGATACGTATTTGCTTGAGTCTTGTATTTGTCAGTGCAGAATGTTTATTTGATGCAACTTCAGCCTGAGTTTCTACATCATTTAATTTCCTTCTTAAGCCAAACAGCCACAACCTGTAAGTGAGACTGGGTGCGTGTGGCTCCGTGGCCAAACGATGGTGCCAGTGTGCAGTATCACGCTTCTTTCTGAGGCAGCAGCCTGTGCAGAATTCTGCCAGGGAGACCAGAGGGAGGAGGCGAACACAAGCAGAGCTGATCTGCGCTGCTAGCAGAATAGCGATGGTCTGATCCAGCTGTTCTGAGGCTGAGAGGCCAGCACCAGCCTGCCCATGTTGTGGAAGGAAGAGAAGTGTGGGCTGAAAGCAGATACACTGAAGCTTGTACCTGCTAGGGGACATGGGATTAAAGGCAGTGGCTGTTCTGAAAAACGCTAGTTTTTGGAGGAACCAGTGCTACTGAGCTCAGCTGCTGCTGAGGCAGCAGTGCTAAGGTGCAGTCTTTCTTACCAGTCTTGCACAGGTAAAAATAAGCCGTGGAGCCATGTTGGCTTACTGCCTGCTGAAATCGGTCTTCTGCAACTGCCTGGTTTTGTACGTATGGCTAAGTAGAGAGTACAGTGAAAGATGTGTTGATAGACTGAAGTCCTAGTGTGTGCTTTTTAAACTACTGTTTTATGAACCCCAGAAGAGTATTGTTAGGAAGTTACCTCTTTAATTTGAGAAAGCTTGCCTGTTCTTGCCCTAATACTTTAAAACTGTGCCTAAAAAAGGACTTAATCTTGTCTAGCCATTTGAGGAACCAAAGTTCAGAGTAAAGAACCTCACATGCTTGTTAGATGGCAACTGAAAAATAGTTTCAAGGATGCTCAAAAGCACAGTAGGGCTGTTTAACCTGGATTCTAACATCAAAAAGCTTAGTGACAGCCGAAGAGAAACGCTGGTACAAAGGTTCAAGAGGAAGCCGAGCTGCCTGGATCTGGGAATAGCTCTTCATAGTGCGGAGCATCCAGTTAAATCCTCTTGGTGGTCACAGACTTTACTTTGCATTTCTCATTTGAGACTTCCACTTGCAGTCACTCTTAGTTCCAGAACAACAGCTGAAGGAGAAGTGACAGCTTCCTTCACTATGCCAACAGTAGCTATTAAAAACACTTTAAACCAGAATCTGTTCTCTACAGACTCATCTCCTTTGTGCCTGGGACATGTAAATCCGCAGCTCTTTTGTAACTGTTGAATGCCATAGCCATCCCACTACGGAATACTCCGAGGCTGGACGTTCAGTCTGTCCTGTTGAAGTTTTTCTGTTCTAGACTAACAATGACTTTTGCCAGAGATAGTAAAACAAACAGTTCTAGTAGTGAGGTTATCTATAAGGGCAGGGTAAAGCATTACAGTCCCTGATCCACATATGTTGGTTTGTGATGAACAGGTATCAAAGCTGGGCCTGAAACTTCAGTCTTTGTTCTGTGGTATGTTCTCACCTCTAGACTGTAGGGTCAGTGCTGTGCTGGCTGTTTTCCTGCGACCCTGCCAGTCCAGTAGTCAGCCTCAACATTGCTGCTGGCTTTCTGCTGTTCCCACTGAGGGATCTGAATTACTCAGCAAGCCCCCAGAGTTCGGAGTGAACTTCTGAAAAACGTGAGGGGGTGGGAAAGTGAGCGTTTGAACCTTCAGTGGTTCCCCTTGGGCTGCTGGGGCAGCCCCAGTTTTGATGACTTTGTGGATTATGATTTTAGTCACCTGGCACTTCTCCCATGCGTAGTATAAAGAACGTAGGCATTTAACTCACCACTGTGGATCCCATTAGATGAGGTTGTGGTACTTGGAAACCAGGTTTTGCAGAACCTAAGTCCTCCTGTGGATCTGGACATAACCATAGCACCTAGAATCATCGAATCATTTAGGTCGGAAGAGACCTTAAAGATCATCGAGTCCAACCTTCAGCTACCTAAGTAAGGCTGGGAAATGACTGTGAGGTTCATCTTGCTTCATTTCATTTGCTTACACAGCCCCTCTGTGCCACACCTTATCATTTGTCTTCAGAAACACCTCTAGTGATTTTCAAACAATTGTACTGACTTTTGTTTCCTCTCCTAGTGACTGATTCCTTAGTTGTTTATGTGAAGTTCTTCCTGCTCCCTACACTTTTTTTTTTTTAAACAAATATGGATTGTCACTTTTTGAGTTTACTGGTTGCTGCTGCTGTCACAGTAACTTGCATAGTTTATTACTTCCTACAATTTTTTTCCGGGCTTTCACAAGATCTAAGGGAGAGCAGGACTGTTCTGGCAGTGGGAGATTGCTCCTTCCTGAATGCTCTCCTGAGCCTGGTGGCAAGGAATAGGCTGCCCTGTTCTGCTGTTGTGGATGCTGTTGCCAAAATAACTGCCTTGGCCAAGACAGCCTGCTCTGAGGATGCTTGGGGCAGGTTGGACAAAATGTCCTGGTTCAAATGCTTCTGTTTCCCACTTCTGTTTTATGTCTTGTAAACTCAATGATTGTCCTTTTCTTAGGAAAGCCTACAGTCCTTCTGTTGCAAGGAAACGTCAAGAACTTGGCTTTGCACTGTGCTCCCAGCCCCTGTTTTTTTTAACCTGTGGATGACCATTAATCATCAGGTTTCTTTATAGGTCAAGTGTAGCCATTGTCCAGTAAACTTTGGAATTTTGTGTTCTATTTCTGCAGACCAGTAACCAGGTTCGCCAGAGGTCTGTGAACCATGGCTGAGGAATCACTCACCAAGGGGAAATTCATAGCAATGTGACTGTTTTAAGATAAACAAGACAGCAAAGATGCAGGATTTCAACTGGCTGAACAAAACAGTGATTTTTGGATGCTTGTGCTTGGTATTCTCTGACAGAGCTCCTTTAGTGCCGAGTACCCATCCTGGGGTCAGCCTGTAGGTGTGGTTCCCCAGCAGCTTTAGCCAATCTAAACTGAAACTGCTGCTCTCCTGCGTTGCCATTTGCTTTGCACTGGCACAAGGAGATCATCTGGGTGAAAACGAGTCCCACAAAGACTGGCCAGTTTTCACCCAAGTAGTTGCAGCATTGCTGATGGAAGGTAGGGCCACGGTGTTCTTACTTTAGAAGAGTGCATGTTGTCACGGAACCACCTCCCGTTACAGAGTTGTCTCGAAGTTGTATATATCTATCATTAACTAGTAAGCTGGGCGTCCTAATACTTGGTTATTGTGGGTTTTGCTATTGTACTGTGCACACCCAGGTACTTTACAGCTTTGTTTGTGGAGAAGAAAAATCCCAGGTAAGAATTTAACTACTTCAGCTATAACTTTATGAACTGTTCTGAAAAGAAAATAATGGTTATCATTAATCTTTTCTTCCTAATCTGGTTAATTTTCATGTAAGTCTAAGTGAGTAAAGTGTGAACTCTTGTAACATGTGAAATGTTCATTAGGTTGTGACTTTACTGGGAAAAATGGAGCGCCTTCGCAGTTCTCCCCTTCATGCTAACATTTCTACTGCTCTTGATAAACATCTGGAGGTAATTCACGTAGTGCAGTCACGTAGAAAAGATGAAATTGTAAATGCTTCAAATCGACAGAGGCAAGGAGCTCCCAGATGCCAGGATGACAGAGGTATAACTATGCTTACATGCTTCAGTAAGGCAGCTGAAAAATTCTGTGTGTATTGCAAGTCTATTAAAATTTGTGAGGGTTTCTATATTACAGTTTTATTTCATTTTTAAATAAATCACCTTCTTAAGTTATTTTTCAGCTTTGAGAGAGGCAGGCTATGGTTTTTAGATGATAGTTGTGAGAGGACACAGTAAAACATTGGGTTTTAGAGACAAATGGGTTAAGTCAGTTTTGACTGCCTTTATTAAATTAATAAACTAGCAACTAATAAATGGTAGGTTTTTTGTATGTAATGCAGCTTGACATTGGAGATGATGCTAAGCTATTGCCTCTTTCTTCTCCCTGTCCCTCATAGTCCTGTTACCGTCGCCCCTCTAGCCCTGTCTGTATTTCTACATACAGCTTCCTTGGTATCTTAACGTTGAATCTCTGAAAAGAGGCCCAGGTGACCTTGAGTTATGAATAGATTTCCTCTTTAGGCATTTCTACCATAGACTGACATAAAATATAAGTGATATTTTGGATGTATATGCAAAGGTGCATTGATCAGAATGTTTTTATTCTTAATGGTATCCAAAATATGCAGAATATTCAGCTTAATCTTTCACTAGTACACAGGCAGAATGGCAGATTCTCTTCTCTCGTTGTTCCCGAGATGTGTCAGAATAAAGTCCTCCCACCTGCGATTCTCTGCTCTATGGCTTTGTGTTGGAAGCTTTGCTGCATTTTTGAGACTGCTCTGTTCATTTCCTGCCTCTTTCCACAACTGAATTAGCTGAATTCTTTTATGCCTTTTGTGTGTCCCCTTGTGCAGTTCTGCAATTCTCAAGATTACTTCAAAAGGTACACTATAGCAATCTTCCTTTTCACCACTCCACAGTCATTCTTGTCTCTTTACCTTGAAGTTCATGTGAATTTTCTCTTTAGGGGAGTGCAAATAATTGGCTTTGGCTTTAGGGTACTCCTTAACCAGATCAGTGAGCTTTTTGGAGCCGAGTAGACTGGAGAAGACTAGCTGTCCTTGAGATCTGTTCCCTGGTCCTGCTCTTGTAGGTAGAGGAAGAAGTGGGTTTTGCACAACAGGATCTGATCTGATTACTGAACTAGAAAGGTCGCCCTTTCTATGCCTACCGCTCCTCCGTGCTGGCTGTCTCTAACATGTTAGCCTATTGTGGCAACTGGGGAGACTTTCAGACAGAATGTTCCGTCTAGTAACTACATTTGCTGCATGTCTGGGAAAGCCTTGAGGAAAACTCCTGAAGCTGTGCATCTCCTCTCTTTGGCAGGGCTTTCTTGTTATTGTGTGAGTTGTGTTTTGTTTGAGAAAAGGTTTCCCCTAGCTCCACGTTGTTTCCACGGCACCTTTCTATTCCATCTGATATAATACTAAGTATCTTACAAGGCAGAACTTGTCTATGGTGTCCTATGTTCTAGGACAAACAACAATATTCTTCCAGCTACCCCACTTTTGCTGCAGCACAGGTTTACTTCAGTGGGAAGCAGGTGGATCTGAGCTGCCCCTTATCTGCTGTACTCATGCACAACGTGGGTCTAAAAAATTCCGCTATTACACATTAGAGTTGCAGAACTGTACAAGGTATCTGGCAGTTGTTTGTAAATGTTTTTGACCACTTAATAAAGTTCTGGAAGAAATAAAAGTGATGAGAAAAGGGTTTTTACTGAGTGCCATGTGTCACCCAGAACAGCCATCAAGCCTTTCAGTGCAGCATTCAGAGCCATCTGTGACCGTACCTCTGTTTTGAGATTCAGTGTTCAAGATCTCTCAGAAGCTAGATGTTACAGATTATTGCTTTTTGTAGGGGAGGAAAAAAACTTTTTAAAGTCTGCAACTCTCAGGCAGTGCGTTCAGCCAAAGACTTTAAAACAACTCTTTCTTATTCCTCTGGGATTTTCCCTTCTTACCTGGTAGTGACCCAAATACCAAGCATATCTTACTGCTTTGAGATGCATGTTTATGTGAGTGTCGCTTGTTTCTTAGCTTCTTCTAGGCAGTCCAAATGATGCCATTCCTGTGGTCTGTTCTTGATTTCACAGAGCTTGATGTGAAAAATGGAATTTTGAAAATCCAAGAGCCATTAATGACATCCTCCCACTCTGTGTTTTGTCTTTAATTTCTCCAGAGGTATCCTTCCAAATACTACCTTTCAGAATTCTTTGAGTGGCTGACATTTGTGCTGGACAAGTGGGTTTGCTCCATGACTCTTCATAGTTACCTAAATCAACTTTCTCTGTCACTCCTTCCAGCTACTTAGTAGTGGTAACTGTAGAGGAATCAGTGGTCACTGTTTGTGCAGAAGGAAAGAGAGATGTCTCAGAATGGGTGTCACAGAAATCAGCCCACTGAGAGAGCAAGCCAGACGAGCTGGTGAAGAGGGAAACAGTGAGGGGTGAAGTTAGGCCTCTAAATTCTGTCCTTTTCTGAGGTATCTGTAGTATCTCCAGGAGAGGTATGCTTTCACCTAGAACAGTGAATCCAAGAATATTGGTTGAAGGAAGGTGCCAGCTTTTTGCAGTAAAATGTAACTGCAGTCATGCTTACTGAGCATGAGCGCTTGCAGGAGCAGATCTTAAGTCACTTGTCTTCTGCTTCTGCCAAACCCCATGGAAGTGTTTGACAAGGGAGGCAGGTACATGCATGCTTTCTGCGCAGTCCAACCCACAATGCGGTGTTAACCAGCTCTAACATGAGCACGTGTGCCCGTCCCAAAATAACGTGCAAGTTCTGACTGAAAATTCTGGTGCCTAGAAGAGGGTATTAAATTTGTTTCCTCACAGAAGGTGGAATGGAAATCAAAGAATTATCTACACGTTACGTGATTGTTGTAAGCAGTACCACCTCTGCTTCTCTTTATCTTAAAGTGGTGGGTTTTGTCACATTTTTCCAGAACATGATCTGTATGCTCTAGTAAAATGCTGTAAATAAGCTATTCCTTCAGCTGTCTTGCCTGAATAATTTTTTAGGCAGGAAGGGCAAAGGATCCAGTTTGTCAGTGTGAAGGGGTCGCTGTGAATATTCAACAACGAGCTCAGGGAGGAAGGAGCGAGATGCCTTCAGTATGTGCGTGTATGTGGAATGCTTTCAAGCACTGAGGTGACCACAAGGCTTTAGGTGCTCCTGATAAATAGATAAGAGCTAAGCAGGAGTTTCAACAAAATAAGTACCTAAATTCCATACACCTACCTTCTTGTAGTCGGGCCTAAAGGAAGAGACAAAATCAGACTAGAAACAGCCTAAAAGGTATTGCTCTTTTTAGCAGTGCCAGGGTGAATTAATTCCAAGTAGTGCTTGCTGATTAACTGTGTAATAAAGATTAAAACACCTTTCCCCCTTGCAGATGTTTTTGCACTTGCTCTGGCAATTAAAGAGATGAGCGTAGCAACACGTAAAGCACGTACAACTCTCTGGTGTGCGCTCCAGATGACCCTACCGAAATCTTCAGCTGGACAAATAGTTGCAGAGAAAGCTCTTCAGGAGATGGTACAACCTAAAGAAAAAGTGTGCGAAAATCTGAACGGCTGTGGCATCCTAAATCAGAGGGCTGAAATAAGCAAGCACTAATGAAGTATCAGTTGCATGCAAAAGTAAACTTTGCAGTGTGTATGTATGAAGAGATGATACATTAAATCTTCGTAATTACTTCTAAAGTTCACAACAATACTCACATTTGAAGCTGTATCTTGATGAGAAGTTGAATTTTCTTTAAGGGCTCTCAGGTTCCATGTAAGCTGTTAACATTACAGGCAGTGTCAGGATATTGTAAAGGCTAACTGATGGATGTTAGCTTAAAATAATCAGACCAATTAAACAACTAACAGCCAAAACATTATTTAACGTCTACAGGTGAGCTCTGGTGTAAAACTCTTCCATTAAGTTCATTTAGTTTTGCTTTAGTAAATAGGTTTTAAAATAATGAGTCTTAAAGACTGTAGTCTACTGCGGTGTCCAGCCAGTATCAGACAAGATTGTGATGTAAAAATGTTTTCCTTATCAAACTAATACCTGGAAACAGGAGGAAAAATGCTAAAAGTACCCAACATTCATGTAAAATTAAATATTTAAAATATTAATATTTATGAATTTGAGATTTTAGAATCTAAGTTTGTGAAAGGAAATGCGCCAGGTTCTACTAAATTAGTGATGATAAAATTGCTGTTGTGAAACCATGCAATTTAGTAAATGTGTTCAAATCATTTGGGCATGCTCTTGGGAAAAAAAGAACCTCTGTTTTAAAGTATTTAAACATAATCAAAATATGACATGCACATGGTATTAACCTCTAAAAAGCTGTGCAACAGCTGAAATAATGAGTGTTGTTTTTAATACCTTCACTTTACATTTTGAAGAGAGGGTATCACAATGTTCTGAAATTCGGGGGTTTTTTGTGTTTTTTTTTTTTCTTTTAAAGTTTACTCTTTCACTAGTTTGGTTTGTGATTTGATAGTCATATTTTAGATATATTAGTTTACATCTGTATTTTTGACAGCTATTAATACTTGGTGTTTAAGCATCTTATCTCAGTCTCTTTGTACTGAATGTAAATAACTTATTCATTGATACAAAGTGTTGGTATTATGTGGCTCAGGAGATAAGGGGTTTTAACACTTCTAGCATCGCGTTTATAATGTCTGGATTAAATTTATTCAGCTATCCCTGCTTAGATACCCTGATATTTGAAATGTCTGTGTTCTTCCTACTTCTAGAAATCCTGAGATGTAAAAGGTGTAATCACACCACATAAATTGTCATTAGATGATGTGAGAAAGAAACTGAATGAGAATGCAGGAGAAAGTAGAGTAACCATTTTGATCACTGATACGACCAAAGCACTGCCAGAGTGAATTTGTTGGGGCAGGAGGACAAAGTACATCTTCATACCACAAGTCACTGCATTAAGATTTGTTAAGTTTAACCTAGGACATGTTGATGTTAAAAACAATACTGTACTGAATTTTGTCTGTCTGGTAAGAAATAAATTAGCTTTTGTTGAAGAACATTTGTTCTGCATTTTTCTTCATAGTCTCAGTTCCTAAAACATTTTCCATTAATGGGGATTGTAGTTTTCCGTTATTGAAATAAGAGGTACCAAGCAGTGGTAATACTGAAATTACTCTCTTAATGCTTAATAGAGGAAATGACTGTAACTTTAGACAAACCAAAGCAAAATTGAATCAGTGCAGTGAATCCAAAGTGGCAGATTTTTTCTTGCCCTATATCTTCTTAGTTACAAGCTCCGTACTGTCAGAGAAAGCTTGTGCAGTAATTTCAGTAGCTGCAATAGAAATCTCAGGGGTATGGCTGGAGTTCTGCTCTATTCTTGGTCTTGATGCCAGGACAAGGAAAGTGAAGTAACAATTTGTTAGATTAGGAACTTCCTAACAGGGACCCAGGGGTCTGCAGTAATGCACTCCTGAATATTAGCCTAGCGTCAGTGATCAGCTCTCTGAATCAACAGCATTGTATTGACATTTGGTAATAGCTCTGCGGCTTGAAGGCAGACCTGTAACATCACAAGCTGGGAAGCACTGACTGCTGAAATGGGCTAATGGCCAAGGGAGAACTTTGGTTCCTCAAGTGGCATCGATTTGCACGTTTGTGCGCACACGAGGCTTCACCATGCTTTTGGGTTTCCAGCACCAACAGCTGGTCAGCCATCTTGCTGAGGTGCCGCTGTGTGGTCACAGGACTGGCCCCAGAGCGCCTGCTGAACAAGCTGAGGCTGGATACTTCCTTTGTTTCTGTTTTCCTGCTGGTAAAAGGAGGCGCCTTTCTTAAACACAGGCCCTTAACTATGGGCACAGGAGGGCCTTTAACTCCAGGCGCTCCTGGGCATGCTGCACAGTCTGGACTAGCCAGGCAGCCGTAACACATTTAAACTAACACCCTGTGGCTGCAGTGTCACTGATGCCAGCAGAGGTGAGCCACCTGCCTGTGAGAGGGCGCTCCCAGGGCATGCTTGTGAGCAGTCCCCTCTTAAACCCATACAACCGGCTGTTTAACCAGTATACATTTCGATGCAGCTTCGTCTTTTGTTCACTGAAAGGCCAGACTGATCCCGTAACAGGCAGATGGGTGTCAGGTCCAGTACTGAGTAGGGTAACACGGGCTGTTTTCTCTTGACCTTCATAACCAAAGGTCTCCAAAAAAAAAAGAGATAGAGCAGGCTGTGGTGTACCACCAGCCATGCAGCTGGGCAGCTCCAGGCCTCAGCTTTCTGTCCACTTTTAAGTAGAGGTTCAGTACCAAGTTGCAGGGCTTATCTTGCCCAGCTTAGGAATATGATAAAAAAGGACTTGTACCACCTGCAGGCTGCTGCCAGAGCAATTGAGGTGGAAGTGTTAAAACACACTTCTGACCTGGCAAACTGACAGCGTCCCCAAACCTTCCTGTGGGAAGGGCTCCAGGGCCTAGCAGAAAGCAAGAGCCAGCTGGCAGCGCTGGGGTTTGCTGCACACCAGCAGCAGCTGCGCAATCCACCCTGGAAGAAGAGCCTGCGGCAGGGCTCCGCTGCAGCGCTCGAGGCTGGGAGGAGACCTGAGCCCTGGGGCTAAGCCTGAGGCAGCACCACTCCTGCGCTGCCCTACCAGGCCACAGGGGAGAGGTGAAGGGAGGCACTACAGCCTCGGGCAGAGAGGTGTGAATGAGAGGAACAGCACTGTGACAGCAGCGGGTCAGCCCTCAGAAATACTGCTGCTGGGCAAGAGAAACCGAGGTCACAGGACCTAGCACAGGGCAGGCCCCATGCTGCTGCTCTGCACTGCTGGTCACTGCAGTTGCTCACCCTGATGCTCACACACACACAGAGAGGACCCCAGCTTCTTGGCCAGCCGGCTTTATTATTCAAGTCCAAAGATAAAGCAGTTAGATACTCACACTTGCAAAATAGTTAGTTAAATAGGATGCATTACTCTTTAATCAGACTGGTGCTGAAAGCAGGAGATAGGGACAGTTGCCATTGACAGGTCAGGAGCCACCTGTTGCCAAAATCAAACCTCACAAGCGAACACAGCAGCCAGAACACAAAGCAGCACAGGGATGAGGCACACGGGTTCTGCTGCGCCCCTGGAAGCACCACAGGTCTTCCTTCACACACAAATGAGTTTACAGAAGTTAGTGTTCTCTTTACCAGAGGCAGGTGACGCTGTCACGAAGGCTGGAAATGGCAGGTAATGCCCTTGGGGGGGCGAGCGAAGCCTTCGGCCCCTACTTACAGCTCCTGAGTGCAGCTGGGCCAGGGGAGCGCATCCTGCTTGAAAAGCCAGCGCGCCCAACTTGGTTACAGCCATACATCGGGTACAGCTGAGCCTGCATTAAAGCATTTGCCCTGGCTGCCACTGTAGAAATAACAGTCGATGTTCACCCACACAAAACATCGGGGAGCACCATTTTCCAGCTACCAGCATTAAATCTCCAAACAGCTTTAAGGACTTGACCAATTTGCTATTGCTCTAGCTGATACTCAAATCACTGTGGCAGTTCCCTTACCAAGAGCCTGGGGGGTGAAGCAGTGTCATAGCCAGACCTCATACAATTTCATTTCTCTTGCTGCAGAACAGCACTTGCCCTTGCTGAGGTCAGATCCAAACCCTGCTCTCTCAGCCCGAATGAAGACATAGCATTGTTCTTGGCAGCATAAATAAATGTATTTGCAAATACATTTTCCAAGGGTAGTGTAAATTCACATTCACCCTGTTAGCAGCATGTCCTTAATTACATGTCAGAAAGGGGTTTTGCTCTGTTTTCAAATCATAACATGCCCTTGCTGCAAATCCTAGGCCAGCACGAGGATGCAGCCAGTCTGGAAGCCCTTTCCTACATCTTGTTTTGCTTTGCTTTAAGTAGTTAGAAGTAAAATTGATCAATTTGAAACACAAACATAATCACTTCACCGTTCTTTGGTACAGACATTGGCCACAATAACCGACTGGGATATTTGACACCACAAGCACATGGCACAATTAGAGTTTAAGAGGTGCTTGAAATTTCTTTTTTGCTATGTAAAAAAAAGGAAATGCTTCCAAAGAACCAGTCACCAGCCACGTGCCCAGAATTTCTGCTGCTTTTTAAACACACACCATATTCATAATTGATTTTATCCCTTGAGAGTCCAACTGGAAAACCCCAGCTATCGCTTCCGCTCTCCTTTTTGTGTCCTTTTCTTCTCCTTTTCCTTCCGCTCCTGCTTGGCTAGCTTATCCTTCTCTCGCTGGAGTTTATCTTGCTCTTTTTTCTTCTGGAACTCATCTCGTAGCAGCTCCCGCTCCAGCTTTCTGGCATTCAAGACATCCTCCACATTGGTGTTTCGGAACAGCGCTGGTAGTGAGTTAAGGGCAGGCAACGTGCTCTGATCACACAGCTTCCTCTTTCAGTGGTATTTTGGGGCTGTAAACTAGACACTGGCTTTAGCACACGGGTTGCTTTGTTCTACCTCCCCCTTCACCTAAAGCCGTACCTCCCAGCCGGAGGGACAGCAGTCAGGCATCTCGCTATCTCCTGTGCCCCCGTGGCACAGGAAAAGGCAGTGATTCCATCAGCTCTGTTCCTCTTCCCCGCCAGTTCCTGCGCTCTCAGGCCTCTTGCTGCTGGCTGCACCTTGCAGGATCCCTGCCTTGCTGTGAGCAGGGCAGAGCTCTGCCTCTGCAAGCTTAACCATGATTCACCTAAGGCAGATCTCAGCTGCTCATTTCTAACTCAAGGGCTCTGCAGGGAAGAGAAACCCTGTACACCAGCAGCTAGCAACTCTACAAAAGGTGCTATGCAGAGAAAAGGAACATTTCTGACTCCTAATTCTGCTTTCTCACCAAGCAGGCAAGGAATTTGGGAATAAGAAATGAGGAATGGAGAAAGCAAAAGGAATCTCTGCTTGTTTTTCCAAATAGAAAAGTCACGTAGCTTAAATGTATGCTTCCTAGAAAAATCAAGTTATTTCCTAGAAAATTCAAGTTCAAAATCAAGCCTGCAGGTTCTTTAGATTGATGTGTAAAAGAAATTGTAAAATCTCTACAAACTAAAGAGGCAGAAAAATAACACATATGGTAAAGCTTCATTGAGCAGCTTCAGTATAGCGGTATTTATATGGATGTTTACACATATATGTCCGTGTACGTACACATATGTGGCTGCGTCCATTGTGATTACAGCCAACATCCCTGGGACAGAGAGCCGACAGCCAGCTGAGCTGGCGCAATGCATCCCCGCTGGCTCTCTACAGTCAAGCAACTGGAAATGGCACCACGGGGACAGTCCCGCATGGCACAGCTCTACCCATCCCACTCGCCATGGAGGAAGGCTGCAGATGTGGGAACAGATGAGGCAGCTCACACCAAGGACTGTCACAGTCCCAGGTCCTCTCTTCTGCAGCAACTAGTGGAAAACCCTTTGGGAAGGGTACTGGAAAGAGCGAGAGGGTTTCTCCTCTTCTGTCTCTTTCTCCTAACTATCAGCAATTTAGGGACAAGAATAATTTAAATTTCACATTTTAATTCTGTGCTGTGATAAAACCTGCTTCCAGCTTAAACTTGCCAGCTGGTGAGTTCAAGGAACGTCCCAAATTATTGTGTGGAGAAAAATACGGGATATTTGGTCCTTGTTCACCAACAAAGTTCAGCCGCACTGTGACCTCAGGTGTTTCACAGTAGTCTTGTTTCTATTTCACTTCTAATAATTCCTGGTGCGATTTACCTATCTGGACACCACTTAGCATTAAACTAATGTTTGGGAGAATAATCTGTATCAGTAGCATATTCTGTGAAGCTTTGGAGAGGATAGCAGAGAAAAGGAAGGAATAAAGGAGAGAAAAGAAAATGACAGGATCAGTCTTAGCTGTGCACACAAGGCGGTGGGGGGAGAGCAGAAAAGCAGATGAACCTTTAACTTTCATTAGGAGCAAGGTGAGGTTACATGAAAAAAAATGAATCACTAAGCTTAAACAGTGGCCCTAAAGAAACAGTGAGCATCAACATTGGTAAGAAAGGATAGGAAACTCACAACAGATGCTGCCTTCCTTCCAAAAAGCCTGAGCCATTCAAAGGATACATTTTTCTGATCCAATATTTACTGCTGTCCCAACAGATCCATCCTGTTCATCGTCGCCAGTAAGAGAATTAAGGAAATATGGACATCAGTAACGAACCTGTGCCTCTATACAGTCACACTCAGATCAAAACATGTCAAATAACAATTTTACCAAGCCAGGAGGAAGAAGCTAAAAACTAATGCTGATGATCAAGACAAGCGCAACACCCAGTGTTTAACTCCCTTCTGCTGCTCGAGTGCCAGGTCAGATCCCCTCTTATTCAACTTTGCTCTTCAAGGAAGAACGTGTTCTTCAGCACTACAAAGAGGTAACTTTAAACTCTCCCACTCCACATATACTCTCTGTAAAGAGGATCGTTTCAACAGGTTTCTTGCCAGAAAGCAAGAGAGAAATTCAATACATTGTCTACCATGCACAGTTGCTGGGAGGTGATTCACTCATCTTCTGCAATGCACCTAGACCGGACAGCCCTTACCCAGCCAAACACGTGTTGGTGAGGAGGGCGAAAATGGTGGAGGCACATTCTCAAAGGAGTTTCTGCTCACGGCACTCCACAAACTAGGAGCTTCCATGCTTTTTTCCATGGAAGTTATTTCACTGGGGAAAAAGAAGATTGACAAGTTTCTCCGATTCTTCCACTAGACACCGCAAAGCTAGAAAGGCATTTCAGGAGATTTTTAATAAACATTGTCCTTCAAAGCACTGAGTCTTGACTGGGTCAGGAAAAGGATATTCCTCCTCATCCGTCACGTTGGCATACTGGGCCAGGAGGGCAGCTTTCCTTTGCTTCTCTTCCTGGGAGATCTCCTTTGGCTTCACTACAATCTTGGCCTGCTTCTCCATCATGCTGGCAATCGCTTGGATCTCATCTGGCAAGAAGAGGCAGAGCATCAGTCAGTCCCGGCAGACGTGGCAGTGAAGACCCAGCTGACAGCTGCCGCACACTGCTCCCTCCTGCATCTCCAGCCAGCACATCTGCGGGCCCCAAAGGCATCATGCCACCTGCAGGGAGGCAGCTGTCGCCGGGGCCAAGTGCACTGACCCTCTACTGCTGACCCAAAGGCGAAATTCTCACCCCAAACCAGCCTCCCACACAGCTTATTGCAAGGTGACCAGGGCCAGTCACTACTGGCGCTGTCAACGCACACCGTGCAGTGAGGCGACTGTCTGTCAGAATTTGATCTGAGGCCCGAGGAAGCCGGGGCTGCCGAAGGGCTGCAGCTCGCGGCCAAGCCAGCACGGTGTCCGAAGCGGCGAGGAGGAGCTCCCCGTGCAGCACGCAACGCTGACCAGATGCCGTTCCCCTGGAGTAAGGGAAGCTTCACAATTAAACTTTTAAATCAGTAAGACTCGAGCTAATGAAAATCCATTTCACTCCAAATTGCATTCTCTTCTGGTTAAAAGAAGCTAAGTGTGTTTAGTTAACTATGTAGTTAAAATCACGTTAAATGGAAATTCTGAAAAAAAAAGTTACTGATCAGTTTAATACTCTTCTTTTTCACCTAGGGAAATTAACAGCTGATTTACCTTTTAACATGAAACTCTGCTGTCCATTTCTTAAAATGGTATCTTATTTTTGACATCAGTTTTTGTTTGTTTGTTAATAAGTTATCCTTAGGATTATGTTTCCAATGTACAAAGGCTGCTACACACTGCCAGTCGTAAGGCCAGGTTTCCCCACAAGTTAGCTTTTGTGTTCAATTTAAAAGCTGGAAGATAGCCACCAGGTTTTTTCTTTCACACACTTCATTCTTCCACAGGATCTAACACCCCATACGTATTTTCTAGAAGTTACAACAAGTAGATACCAACTTCATTTGGGATGTATCCTTTTCTGGAATCACGGTGAAGTAATTAAATCCTTACATTTCTAATGACCTAGCTCTAAGGACATACATTGCTACCTTCTTTCTGTGACAAATAAGACAAATCAGTGGTTTACTGTGAGAAACCAATGGCACGAGCCGGAGGAGTCCAGCAGCAGCTTCAGCAATTCCAATCACTTGTCCACAAAAGAGGGATTTGGTTTTTAATACACAGAATAACTTAACATTTTCCTGTCCTCAGCCAAAGGCAAGGTTAGGCCAAGGACAGACTGCTTCAATGAATTTTCAGGGAATGACACTTAACTGCCGTGTGCTTCAGCAGTTACGTGAAACTGAGATTTAGACGAGAGAAGCGCTACATAAACGCAGGCCTCCTGATAAGGGCTCACTGGGGAGAACTATTTCTAGAATAACATCAGTGATAACGTTCTGTTTGCACCAGAACCAACGAAAAAAATGCAAAGCAAACAAAAAACAGATTTAGCCAAAAGGGATGTTGCACTGTCACCAACACAGGCGGGCAGTCAGCTCCCTACGGTTGGAAGACCACGAACTGAACCATGCAGTACACTTAAACCTGCAAAATCTTTCAGCGTGTGATTTCATTGTGCTCCAGCGCTCTACTCGGTGACCAGAATATGCCTCCCCCAATGAACAAGAACAAGAGGTCTTCGCTCCAGAGCCAGCAGCTGAAGACGAGGGATGGATTCAGAGAGGGCACAAAGGAACAGAGGGACTGCATACATTACTGGGAAAGTAGCAGCATTAGTATAGCAGCAGCCTAACAGAGCTTCCCCCCGACAAGCATTTATGGAAAAAAAGGACAGTTTTAAGAGAAGATTTTGAAAGAGGAAAATAAGGATGCTTTCCTGATGCATACCGGGGTGAGCGGCAGCACAAGGGACGGCACAGCTCTCCGTAGGTGCAGCTGTAGTAGTGTAAAACCACTTGCTTTCCAAACCAGCAAAAACTGAAGCAGCGTGTGCACTTTTTACCATAATAACTGCACCCACCATCAGAGCCCTAGCTGCCACCGCTACGTTATTAGCATTTAAGGGAGATTAAGCCCTAGTTTTTTTGCGAAAAGAAATTTTAAAAATCCTGCAGGAAAAAATAACCTTTTTCCTCTGCAGGATTATGAGCCCAAAGAGCAGCAGAATGCTAGTGACAGCCAGAAGTGAAACTACTCAACCTCATTTCATATTTCAAGACAAAACAGTAAATAAGCAGCCATGGCAAAGAGAAGCAAGCCAGATCTGCAAACACATTAGCAGCATTGGTTTTAGCTCCTAACAGAACAAACACACAGTTCTCATCTTGGTAAAGCCCTGCAAAGTACTCATACCACGTGGAAAGACACACCGAGCAGTGACACTACCTTCTTTTTTCTCTTTGGCGTCAACAATCTGAGATTCAGACCACTTCTCGACTACTTCCCTGCAAACATCGTTTAAGAGATCTTCTTCCTAGTGAGGAAAAAGAGACTTCTCAGTCTTGGAACAAAGTTGGTCTGCTTTAAACAAGCATGAATCAGATATAAGAAGTACCAGCTGCAAAGAATCTGAACATGCGGCAATAAGCTCGAGCGATACAGCTTTTCACGTGAACTCTACTCATTAAACACACACGCAGGGCTTTTGTTAACCTGGGGCAGCAGGATGCTGCAAGTCCTGAGGTGCGCTTACTTGCTGACACGGCTCAGGACTAGAGGCAGCCTTCATCGCTACGCAAGTGCAAACGCCCCGCCAGGAGATGCCGAATCACCACGGCGTGTTACTGCTCCTCAAGCCGCAGCTCTAACAAGCACGCTGGTTTCACACGGCAGGCTCGCTAGGTACAACGGCCCTACCGACGCCGAAGAAAGGTAAGTGGGGTGCCTTAACTCCAGCCAGCTGCCACGTGGCATCGTGCCTCTTCTTGAGCCAGGCTGCTAGCCGAAGGCCACCTCCAAGCCAATCTCACCAAAACTGATAAACGAGACTGGATACAAGCCGGGCCGGGCCCAACATGGAACAGAAACCACTTCGGTGGGACTGATAGACCACATCCTCCCCCCGGCAACGAAAGGACAGACGTTGTTGGCCCCCTGACCTGCCTGGAGCATTAAACACAACTGAGAGAGGCGGCAGTGGAATGCACTCAAACTGCTGCTCATTACCAAGGAGAACCTTAACCTGCGGGGAGAAAGGAAGCACGCCCAGCCAGCAACAGGGAGCTACGCCCACCTCCGGGTCCTCCGCTCGAGCTGCACCACATGACTAACGCTCTCCCCACTGTCTACCTACGGCTTCTCAGCGAGCTGACCAACGCCGTAATGCAAGTTCGGCGGCAGGCAGCAGACGCGCTACTCTACCGCGTGGCAGCATGCGGTGACAGCGTCTCTGTGAGAACTGCCCGATACGCGAGCTCGGGTTACAGGAGCTGAACCCAGGCAAGGAACACCATCCCGGTAAAAGTGTTTTGAAGAGTTACAGCCAGGAGTACTTGACTAGGAATACGTACCTGTACAACGGGCAGAAAGTTTCAAGGTTTTTTTGCTTTTGCTCAATGACACTAAATCACACACCAACAAATCTGCCCACAGCTTAGGAAAAAACAGCAGCAGACAGGAAAAAGGGCTTGAGAAGGGTTAGCATCCAATGGAAACTAGCTAAGCAGGGTCACCCAGGAATGAGCCAGCTGGGATTGAGACATTCCCTCCCTGGTACCTTGGCAGACCTGGCCAGTGCATCACAGGTGTTAACGTTCAGCTAGGTCCAAGCCTGCGAATTCTTGCAGTCTTCCCACTCTCCTTCGGCAGCAACACTACACTTAAGCAAGGTCAAATTAGGCAGCAAAGAAACGGTGACCTCTTACCAGACCTGTTCTACCACCCATGACCACTGCTGACCACCCTGTCTATGCCAAAAGCTAGCTCTGATACTTGCAGAAAACTTTATAACCTCTGCCTAGAAAAGAATTTCTTTTAAAGGTGCATAACAGCCAGGCCTCAGCTGTCTGTGTCTTTTCCCACCTTTCCCAGCTTGGCATGCAATAACTGGCATTTCAAAGACTGCACACAGACTTCCCACCAAAGAGATACCAAGTTCACAATTCTCATCTTGAAAACTGGGGCAACAGGTACCTAAAAAGCACCTTCAAGTTCCAGGACAGCCACTGAAAACATTACTTATCCAGCACATCAAAGCTCACCTAAATGGGGGACAGCAGAAAAGCTGAGTTTTCCACAACCATGGGACAGACAAGCTACAGAAATACAGAAAATCTCTCCACCTTTTGCTCCAATAGAAATAAAGAGTAACTCAGAGCAAAGTCCTCCTGCCCCAAGTCTACAACAGCTAAGCACAAAATTCTGCACGTAACAGAGAGATGACGGGAGAACCGACACGCAGCAGTACCATCACACAAAGCTGCTGAGCACTGAGGTCATGAGCACAGCACAGGGCTGTACGCACATCGGAACGAGGACCCCGGCTTAGGGAGGAGACGCTACAAGGACAAGCGTGCAGGATACTCAAGGCTGTGAGATTGAAGTGATGTGCAAACACAGGAATAGCAGAAGGACAAAGCGTTTGTGATTCACACCAACGTCAGACTCCGTTTTAAGAAGACAACTTGCCTGTAACCAGAGTAAATCCAGAGGACAGGATCAGGCCCAGTCTGCTAAGATCAAGCATAAGAAAGTTTGGTTTAGGCCTGGAAGAAGCAACTGAGCCCATTCATGTTGGGAGATGCCACTCAGAGATCCTCACAGGAACACGTGCTGGATGAGCAGACCGCAAGAAGGATGACGCGCCTAGAAACACAGCTTGACGTGACAGTCAGAGGAACTCTTCCAGCCCTCAGAGGAAAAAAACATTAAGTCGTGAAAAGATAAAAATCAACAAGGTTCAAAGACACGGAAGAAGCGAAGGCTTTTAAGTGCCAGAAACATTCACAGTAAAAGGATCCTCCTTGATGGATGGGCTACCCCGAGCACTGGGAATATGAGCCCATGGGAATCAAGGCTGGCAAAACAGCCAGCAACTTTATACTAAGCCAGGAAAGAAGCCTGGGAAAGACATATTCCCTATATGCCTGGTTTCAGTAAGCAGGAAGATGGAAATCAGGTAAGTGATGATAAAGGAATAGCAGCAAGTAGGAAGGAAAATGAACTGCACAAGACTAAAAATGATGGCAGATACCTGTACCTTCTAATGAGGATCTGAGCAATAAGAACCAAATCAAGTATTTGCACATCAGCGTAGCCTACAAGGGGAGAAGAACACAAAAATGAGCTGTTCTAGACACCCCTGAAACATGGTGAAGAAACAACTTTAACTCAGCCTTGGAGCTGGAGAGTCTTCCTATTCTGAAAGGATGAAATGAAAGACCAAGATGACAGCGTGCAAATGGACACGAAGGAAGCAACAGAAAAGAAATATGATGCGACAGCCTAGATGAAACCTTTATGGAAGGAAGCAAAGAGAAGTTCTGCCACATAGAGCAGGGTGTTTGCTACGCAACCCTTCTGTCTCACTGCAGTCTGGATAAAGACCTCTAACAGCACTGATTTTTGTGCCTGTGGGAGACTCACCTCCCATGTATACAGTTGAAGAACAAACGCTACTACTACGGGTGGAGTTCAGATAGCTGTGGATACAACAAATATTTTCATCTAATGTTAGAGGTTAGTAAGTACAGAGAAAAAATAACTATGGAAAATACAGGTGGACCAAGTGATCCAGAGTCTGTTTGGCATAAGGAGAAGAACAGAACAGAAAGAGAACTTGACTGAAACAGGTAAGTTTGAATAAACTTGGGGAACTCGTCCGTAAGAGTTTCAGGACTTAGGAACCTGGACGTGAGTGTAGAGGCTGCCTGAAATTTCTTTTAGTGACACTTGTCAAAAATAAACAAAAAAAAAGACCTGGAATTTGTACACAAATTCCAAAGAACAAAGAAAAAAGAGTTGGAAAAAAGGGCCCCAAATTAACCAAATGAAAGACTGTTTCAAAATCAATACAGAAATATGCATGGAGTCTACAGATTAAGAAAAAGCCCACTGACTAAAAGAAAGAAAAAGAATGTCAGAGGGTTCAAGAGGCAAAAAACATTTTACGTGAATTGTAGATAATCAAACTGAGAACTTGCAAATGAAGCAAGAGAGAATGAAGCTGCAAGAGAGCCAACTCTGACACAAAAAAGAAAACTGACTGCAGAAATGGGACTGCCGTGAACATGCGCTGGATTAAAGGCAGCCCAGAACCAGATGCATATGAGAACTGCACACCAGTTTTCAAAAACCACACCGGTGACAGCGCCAGATCAGGGTACCTCCACAATAAAGAGAAAACAGGAAATGTCAGAGCATAATGCAGCCACCCGCAGGGCAAGGGAAGGGCAGCGAGCTACGTACCTCCGAGGTTCAGAAAGAGCACGCAGACCGAAACAGGAGGCCCACCCCAGCCTGTGAGTCTGCAACCAGCACAGGCAAGCTTCACACGTGGGCTCTGCCTTTGGTGATAAAATGAACTAAGTCTGGTAATTACAGGCAAAGCAATTAACCTCAGCTACAGGCAAGGCTTGAGAACAGCATTTTCCAAAGACATTTTGCTCTGCCCCTAGCTCCAGAGGGTTTAGTGGTTTTGTTCCTCCTATTAGTCTAGGCACAGTGCTACAGTGACACAGTTACACCACTTCTTTTAGAAACCAACTCATTGCTGGTGCCCCAGTGTGGGGAAGCGATGGTGGAAGGTAGAGAAGAGGTGCTCTGTATTTTAAGAAAACTGATTTACAGTGGCATGCTGTCAACTAACAGAAGGAATTATAGCTACCCAAGATAACAGAAAAAGCTAACTGCAGTGACCAAGTCCCTTTGTCCCTTTGGGTTTTATGCTCCTATAAGGACAGTCTGGGAGGAAACCAGTGACAGCAACTGAGCAGACTTTTACTTAATACCAGCGTGCACTTAGCACTTTATACTACTGAACATCCATTTATGCAACGCCCTGAAACACAGATGCTATAAAAATCTTACAGCCCCCAGCAGAGATGACTGTTGGGAAGAAACTTGTGAACTCTCCTAACTCCTTCCTGACAGGGCAGGCAGGCACTGCCCGTCACCGAAGGCTCCAGGCTCCGGCCAGGCGAGGCTGGCAGCACGTTTAGCCTCTCCCAGTCACTAATTCCAGCTCCAGTTAGATCCCAGGGACTGATTCCTGGATGATCATGCTGTACTGAGAGAAATGCAAACTGTTTAAGGAACGATAACCGCCTAGCACTGCTGCTGTTCAGCCACTGGGAACGGTTTGCTGTTGAACACCACCTCCAAAGCCATGCTCTGCCCCCCAGGACCTGCCCAGCTCACGGCCAAGCCTCACGCCCTCTGTGCCCAGCAGCCCTCTTCCTCCCCGCGGCGGTTGCAGCTCTGGGCCAGCCTCGGAGCCGGCACTGCGGTGCGAAGGAGGCGCGGAACAAACCGAGTTGGAAGGGACCCACAAGGATCATTGAGTCCAACTCCTGGCTCCGCACAGGACCACCGAAAAATCAGACCCTGTGTCTCAGAGTGTTGTCCAACTCTCGAGCTCCGGCAGGCTCGGTGCCACGACCACTGCCCTGGGGAGCCTGTCCCAGTGCCCGACCGCCCTCTCGGTGAAGAACCTTTTCCTGACACCCAGCCTGACCCTCCCCTGTCACAGCTCCATGCTGTTCCCTCAGGTCCTGTCGCTGTCACCAGAGAGCAGAGAGCAGCGCCTGCCCCTCCGCTCCCCTCGGGAGGGACCTGCGGGCCGCCACGAGGCCTCCCCTCACCTCCGCCTCTCAGGGCAGAACCACCCGAGGGCCCTCAGCCGCTCCGCGCACGCTGCGCCCTCCAGGCCCCTCACCACCCCGTGCCCCCTCGGACGCTCTCCCACAGCTCGGTGTCTGCGCACCGCGGCGCCCAAAGCCGCACGGAGCGCTCCACGCGACGCCCCGGAACTCGGCCACCCGCCAGCAGCGGAGCCGGCCCGGGCCCTTTGCCTGACCCGTGGGCAACGGGACCAAGCCGGGCTCGGCGGGGCCGCCCCTCGGTTACCGGGGGCAGGCACGCCGGCCGCGGGCCCTCACCAGGCAGGCGGCCAGCACGCCGCGCAGCGCCTCCAGCCGCTCCTCGTCGCTCTCCTCCTCCCGCAGCAGCCCCGCGATGTAGGCGCCGTACACGGCGCGGTCGA
>VXAL01005929.1:12299-27381 GCA_013399475.1 Chauna torquata | reverse complement strand
GGTCCTGCGCCGAGCTCCCGGGCCGAGCGGCGCCGCCGCCACGGGCCCTTCCGGGCGCACCGAGGGGGTCTCCGGTGCTGCCCCCGCCCGGAGCCGGTCCTCGGGGTGACCCCGCCGAGCCTCCTGGCGTTGCTGGCTGGGCCCTCCTGGCCCTCCCCAGCGCGTCCCGCCGGGGCTGCCGGTGCCTCCCCGTAGCGCTGGGCCCGGGCAGCGGTGCGGGGCCCCCCGGTACGGGAGAGACGCGGGCGGGCTGGAGAGAGGCCGGCAGGGCCACCGAGGGGCCGGAGGGCCTGGAGCCCCTGTGCTGCGGGGAGGGAGCTGGGGCTGCTCGGCCTGGGGAGGAGGAGGAGAAGGCTCAGGGGGGTCCCAGTCACGTCCAGTGATACCCGCGGGGAGGACGGGGCCGGGCTGCGGGCAGTGGTGCCCAGCGCCGGGCACGGGCTGCAGCGCAGGAGGCTCCCTCTGAGCACCAGGCAGCGCTTCTGTGCTCTGAGGGTGACTGAGCACCAGCACAGGCTGCCGGAGGCTGGGGGGTCTCCTCCTGGGAGATCTCCAGAAGCTGCCTGGATGTGGCCCTGCTGGAGGTGGGCCAGAGGGACCCCGAGATCCCTCCCCACCCCAAGCATTCTGCGATTCTGAGTTGTTGCTGTTTGTTTTCAGACTGCTGCCTCTCTGAGGCAGACCTCACGTGCGCCCTAAAGCTTCCTAAGTCTGTCAAAGCTACATGCAGGTGTAAAATATTCACTCAGTTTTTTATCTCTGTTCTTTAGTTCTTGTCCCAGGATTGTGTGCTGGCTGTATAGATGCATGGGGAGGCTGACTTGCATTTTTTCCCCTCTTTTAAGTCACCCGTTCATACTTAACTTGCTGGTTTCTTTCTGCCGTCACCTGGATGTGCTGTCAACCCTCCGAGGGATGCTCTCCTTCTCGAAGCCTCTCTTACTTAGCTGTGTGTTTTCAAGTCTGAGAAATGCTTGCTCCCCGTGATTAGTTCTCTACATAGCTGCTACAGTAGTTGGAGCTAATTTTAGTCTTTTGACTGTCCCTCTGGCTTCTTATCAGAAGAAAGTGTCACTTTCTTCTCTGAAATTAAGTCTACCAGTAGTGGAGTTCTCATTCCTCTTGCTCCTGCGGAGATGCTGAATTCAAGTACACAGTGGCCACCATCCATAAGACAGCTCTTCAGCAGTAGTATCCAAAACCTGAGCATCTCATGGCCTCTGACTTGAGCGTGGGGTCTTAAGCTTAGCCTTGATGTAGGGGTGATAACACACCGGAGCATTATTTGGACTGGGAGATTTTGAGTTACTCTTTTCTGTGTTTGCAGCCTCCTTGGTTTCCCGCAGCGTGGGTCACTGCTGTAGGGCAGCCTGTAACAACTTGTGGAACTTCGTGTCTGTGGGTCTGGGATCCTGGTCCACAGGGATTCTGTAAGGCAGCAGAACTGGCTTGTTCAGCAGCCGTGATTTCAGACTGTTCAGACATGTGTCTCCCTGTGTGCTTCATACCGGTGTGTTAGTGCCCTGTGACTCTCTGCCTTCCGCTGAGTTTCTGATAAGTTTACTCTTAGTACCCCAAATGAGGCATTTTGGGTTTCCACCTCTTTCTTAGTCTTCTACCTTCTGTGCAAGGGTGTGTGTGTGTTTCAGTTTTCTGGTTCCCTGCCGCCCTGTTCTGCTTTAAGCTGCTTGTCCCAACTGTTTGCTTTCTGCTTTCTTTTGCAAAATGTGCTCTGTTCTCCTCAGAACTGCGGTCTTCCAGTGATGCATGATGTCTAGGGCTGTTTTTTTCACCCTTTGGCTTTCTCTGCCTTGAAAACTTGGCCCTTTCTTTTTTTTCTGAAACCACAGTTTGAGGAGTAGATAATAGTAGACAGCATCCTGCCAAGTAAATCTCAGTCTGAAGATTCTGGTGATTATTTGCAGTTTGTCTCTAGGACATGCACCATCTGCATACCATAAAGATCTCTTTTCCCTCTGGGAGACAGCAGTAAGTAATGGAAGAAAGGTGTGCTTGTGAAGATGAGTACACACAGTAGCCCCTTAGCTGTAGCGAGGTTAAGCTAAAGGCAATAGTTCTTGCTTAGCAGGGCTCTTTCAGCTCAGAGTTGCCGGAAGATTTTAAAGCTGCTCTGTTCTCCCTTTTGCTACAGGTGACCGAAAGCTTCCTAAGCAAAGAAGTCAACTACGTGGTGTCCAGCAACAAAGAGGCCAAACGAGACAAAACCAGGACTCAAACTGAGACGAGGAGTGACACAACTTTAGAGGATGCAAAAGCCAAGAGCTCGATGCCTTCTACCTCGCAGGGGAACCATACCAGACTTCAGCAGAAGCTGCCAGACACGGTAAGAGCTTATCAAGGTTTAGGCCACCCCAGAGTTTGTCCCAAGGGATCTAAAGAGTGGAACCTGAGACCAGTGTTGGAAGGTAGTTGTTTCTGCTCTGAGTAACCATGTTGTGGTTTTTTCCCTCAGTCTGAGCATTCATATTTGTATCAGTGTTCCTTGTGGCTGTGCATCATTGTCTGCTCCAACACGCATGTCACAGCTTTGAGCTAGTAAGCAAAGGATATCTGCTGAAATGGCAGAGGAAATAGAGGGCTTGCTTGACTTCCCAACAGAACAGGCAATCCATCCTGAGGCGTGTCTAGGAAAAAAAAAGCAGAAATGCAGGCAAGATAAATCTGCGTTAGAACCATTGCAGGCTGACAGACACAGATAGGGCACAGCAGTTGCAGTGTGGGAGGAGATCTGCAAGGGCAGCTTGCAAAAACGGATTTCTCTAGGTTCTATTCACCCTGGAGGTGGGCTGGGCTTTCTGATCAGTAGTGCTTGTGGCCAAAGCTCCAGTGTGTGCGAGTGCTGGGACCTGCTGGAAGCTGTGGCCATGGGCAGCAGCGATGCTGGCAGAGCCTACTACCTGAGTCTAGGCCATGGGCATCTCTGCCAGCTGGATCTGGACTGCCTGCAGCATAGCATCTCCTGGGGAAGCCCGGGCTGGTGTCAGGGGTTTCACTCATGGTGTTTGTTCCCCACCCTTGCTTGCAGTGTTTTCCAGTTGTCTTATAATGAGCTTAAACTATTTGCCAAAACCATAGGCTAGCAAATGAGACTTGCTTCCTAAGAAGGGCTAGCAAGGATGTTTCTAACTCCTGCCAGCCTGTTGGCACGTGGAGTTTCAGAACTAAGTTGCTGCTTCCTCTTGGCTCACTCTGGAGTATTCACTGTTCAATAAAAGCCTTGGCTGAGTGGCTGCTTAGTGTGGATATAAAGGGTGTCTGTGGTTTGCGTTCCCTGGAAATGCTAGGTCCTGCTGTCTTTGAGATGAAGTCTTGGCCAGATTCCTCTCCCCAGCAGAGAGCAGGTATCACTAGAAATCGTTATTACTGGGCAGCCACGTTGTCCTCAGCTTGCTGCTGCCTGGGAGCTCTTTGCTTTAGCATAATACTTGGCTTCTTTCTCTGCAGGCCCTGATCAGCAGGGGAAAGGAGCTGCTGCAGAAGGCCATGAAGAATCAGGTGAGCAGCATGTGGATGGGCTTTCCTCTAGCTGGGTATGTTCAAAGTACTGCTGAGGGGAGCAGATTCTGGGTCTCATAAAGGTATGAAGCTGTTGCCTGTGGCTCTGCAGAAAGTTGTGCAGTGTTCCTGGACACTGTTCTTCACAGAGCCATGTCATCCTTCCACGTTAGCTGCTTCTAAGGCCTGTCCCAGTGATCTGGTTGCTCCACACAAGAGAATTCATCTAACTACGGGTCTTGTGTTAATAATTTTTAGCCTAGAAAGAACTAAAGTTGCGTAGCTAGGGCAAAGGGCTCCTCTGGAGTCCTTTCACTGATGTAACAGTGGCCAAAAGAATCTCTGTGCCCACTTAAGAAGCTCACACTGTAGCAGGATTAAAAACCTGAGCTAGATGCTACTGTTGATTTGGAGTAGGTAAAGCATGAGTTTGAACATTTTCTTCTGTACCCTGAAGCTCATGATTTAATAACACCTACACATTGGTCTGTCAATTGGACAACGGGAAAATCCCACTAAACTAGATTTATTGCTGCATGTGCTCTCTGCTTTGAGCTGTACCTTGCCAAACCTCTCTGTTTGTACAGGACACATGCAGTGGCAGCAGTATCCTCGCCAACGCTCGCTTGTGGGGAGTCCAGATCTTGCACGTAGATGGTATCCTTCTCTGTATGCTGGAATTTAGCTTCTGGTAATTAGAGATTTTTTTGAGAGAGGCTGGACAGAAGTGATACAGTGAGTGTAATATGGGAGAAGGAAGAAATTGTGAGGAATACGTGGTACTTGAGTGATGCTGCACTGGTTAGGTCTGTTCTTCAAAACAAGATCAACTTTGTATGTATAGAACATGCTACTGTCACATTTACAATAGCAGAGTATGTTGTAAAATACTGAAGCTGTAACGTTAGGAAATGTTAATAGCTCACTCAGTGCCTGAATTTGTTCCAAAGAGACCGTTTTTACTAATTGACCTGGAAGTACAGATCATGATAATGGCAGGACTTAGCCATTTTTAATTACGAAATGCTGATGTTTGAGGCCCTGTGCTGGAAGGTGCTTCCTGCCTCGGTGATGAGTGGGGAGGGGGTAACGGGAAAGACAGATGGTGAAACTGTGATTCTAATAATAGGTCTGGAGTAAAAGGTTCCTGAGTGTCCAGTGGCATACAGCCATGGCTGCACTCGTCTGGATGCGTGATGGAGGCTGCTACTGCTAGTACTGGTTCCTGAGCAGCCAGCTCTGCTGAACTGTAGCAGCGTTGCAAGTCTGTCAAGACTTTCAAATGCCAGGGACTGGTCCATGTGAACAATTCCTGACAATGTCTCATGTCTGCAGAGACTTAAAGCCAGCCTCCAGCTCTGCTGAGGAGCAAGATGGGCTGGCCTTCCCTCAAAGCACTCTACTCTTTCTTGTCTTGCTCTTAGGTGAATTACCTGTGCAGTAGTGATGCTGTGCCAGGTGATGGCAGGCTCAGGTGTTGCGCACTCTCCTCAGTGCACGTAAGCGGTAATACCTGTGCTGCAGTCAGTGGAGGGGGAACAGCTCCCCTTCTCTTGTTGAGCTATGGCTCTTTGACAGCTTGCTTCTACAGAAATGTTGTCATACGCTCAACAGCTGCTGCGTGCCATCTCGGGAGCAAGGAAGCAGAGCCAGAAGACAGAGGTAACTGACCTAACTCCAGCCCAGTTTGAGGTGCTCAGGATCCCTGATAGCTCTAAGCAATCCTTCTAGCTCATCTAATGCCAGGGGGTTAGTAAGCAGGGTGGCCCCCTAGGTTATCATTCAACACTGGGCAATCTGATGCTTCTATTCATTGATGGGGATGATAAAATTCAAAGAATTTTTCCTTTTATTAAGTGGGGGTAAAAGCAGATGAGAACAAGGCAGCTGGTAGTTATAAACTTCATCTGTAGCACAGCTAGTACCAATTTTGATTTGTAAGGGACTAAGGGTAAAAACCAAGATAGTATGCTGGCTTTCTGAACTATTTTTTTAATGCGTTGGAGAGGTCAGTGAGAAGGTAGGGCAGAAGATCAGAGAGTGGCAGGCTGTATATCATATTTAAAGTACCTCTAGATAACTTGGGAGACAAAATATCAGGGGGAGGTGATATAGACTGTGATGCAGAAGCCCTGAAGTGGTGGGTAAGACTGCTGTAATCTCACTTTGCTGCTCTGGGATCAGTAATTACAGTTCTGCCTGTGCTGGCTCCCATACTAAATATGTCACTTTTCCCTTTAGGCAAAATGCCTTGCGTCTGGATCAAAAATTCGCAAAGGTAGGCCTGGAAGTTGTGTTCTCCTTCACGTTCAAATGTGGAGCTGCTTGAAGAAGTCTTGTTTAGAAAAGGAATATCCATCTGAAACTTCAGCGAACCAAGATATGGCGACTGTTTAGAGCAGTTTCTCTTGAACAGTTTTTGTAACTCCTTGTCTGAGTCTAGCTGCAGCCTCCTAATACAGCTGAGAATGTTATGCCTTTGATTTCAGGCAATGTTTTTAAAATCCCATGAACAGTTTGCAGCTCAACTCCCAGAATCCCAAGGCACTTAAGAACTGTGCTGCTGGCACTGCGTGTTGAATCCGCTGGCTCAAACTAAGTTTTGAAGAATAATGCTTCCTACAGAGGAGAGCATGTTCCTCACAACCCACTCACTTCTGTTAGGCTGAAACATACTGCTGAGACACCAGTCTAGGGCTAATGTTTCCAAAGGATGGGGGGGTAAAAAGCCCAGGTTCTCATCTGCAATTAGACAAGAGCCAATTGTGGTACTGGGATTGGCACCGGCGATAAGAGTCAATTTGTGACTTGTTAGATTTTGCTTGTTGGGGATCATCTTAGAGCAGACTCCAACCTGGATTCTTTCTGTGATGCTTGGAAGGTTGTTTTCCAGTTTTAGGAGAAAGGCTGTGAAAAACGGCATGAAAAGCTGTCAGATAAGCCAGATTGTCTGCTGCAAGCTCAGAGCTCATAGTCGTGGCATGCTTTGAACTCTGCCTGGGGACTTGTGGTGACAGCTGAACGATTTGTCACTGTTCAGCACTCTGCTGCGAGAGCTTAGGACCTGTGCACCAGTCTTAGTTCTATCTAGGCCCCTAAATGTGGCCTGGCTTTCAGAAGTGCTAAGCATTTGGCAGCAATTGTGTGGAAACATTGATCCTGTACTTAAATAGCTACTTTAGTGACATAATGGCACATCTGATGCAAGCTTGGGATGAGACTCGAGGAGCTAACTGGTGAGGACAGGTGGACTCTGCATTTCTGGAGAACGAGGTTAAAATTTCTCTGGAGAAAATAGCATTGAGCTCCAGCATCACAAGAAAACAAAACCCCTCGCCCTTCAGAAGCAATAAGGGAGATACGAGAGGGTTGGTTTGGGGGTCAGGCAGGTGCTCAGCAGGAATAATGTGGTGTTCATCTGTTTCTTAACCAGGTCTGTACTCAGATTTGCAGGCTGGGCATAGTGTTATCACTTGTGAGTTGAATATACCTGCAAGGCACGAGGGACGAAGTAGCTTCTTCTCCTATCTTGCTCATTTGCCTGCCTCTGAAAACCTTTTCGCTGAATGCACTGCTGAGGCTTTTTTCTGCTTCCTTAATATATGCCTCTGTAGGAAACATAGCTGCTGTTGACCTCCTCAGGGACCAAGCTAAGGCCAGACATTGCTCTCTAGCAGAGTTCTCATGGCACATTTGGCTTTGCAGCGTGTTGTTGGTTTGCCTCCAGCAGCTCTTAGCCTCAACTGTCTGGCCTGAGCCATTCTGAACTCTAGGCTGTTGTATAAAAGTCAGGGGAGAAAACAGCACTGGAAAGGTTGATGCAGAGCACTGTGCTTTTGTGTCTGTGAGACTGCAGCTGTGCTTTGTGTCTTCCAAACTTCTTTCTCATGCTTGGTGGTATGTTTTGTTGAGGATGCATGGCAGTTTTTAAGATTCAAGTCAAAACTGGAGGCTTGAGGTTAGGCTGCTAAGACTGAGTAGCTGTTTGAGATGCAAGGGGCATAGGTGGATGTTTTTTCAAAGGTGGAAACTGTCCACTAGTGGACTGCCTGTAGGGTTTGTTTACCTGACTGAATACTCTGGAGGCAGGGGCTGTTGCAGATTACCCAAAGAGCTGTTTGCTGGATTCTGTCTTAGCTGCATTTAGCCAGCACTTGGCACTCGCAGGTGTCAGAAGTACTGATGAGCTTGGCTCTATAGCCCAGTTCTGTTGAGGAATGAATAAGTAGGGAATTTGGCCAGGGTAACGTCTAACCAGCTGTCTTTTCTAGCAGGAAAATTGAAGCCTCCATTTCTGAAGGTTGAAGACCAGAGCAGGTAAATGAGGCCTCTCCAAATATCACAGCCAAACTGTGTTAAAACTTCAGAGACTCTCAGGGAGGAAATCCTTTAACACTTCTCCTTACTAGTGGGGCAGTGAATATTTTGTCCCCAAGGCAGAGCATGGCTTCTTTGAAAACCCTGTTACACGCCAGGAAGTTGACACTCTCCTAGATGAGGCAAATGGTGTTTAGAGGAATAATCTAGGTGGCGTGTATGTCAAGGGGGGAAAAAGGTGCTAAATGAGACTTGACAGCAGAGTTTACTTCCTTGCTCAGATTCCATATGTGATCCTCACAGGTCACTTAATCTGCTTGAGCCCTCTGAAATGGGGAAAGAGATTGAAACGCATGAGGTCAAGGCCTGTAACTTGATTACAGCATCCAGTACAAGGGGATCTGATCTCTGCAGTGTTTCTAACAACTCTGTAACTCTAACGGTATCTGCAGCACTAATTAATTATTCTGAAGACAACATCTAAGGCAGCTGCAGGGTCAAATATTAGGTTTTACGTGCTGCTTGCAGTAGTGTGAAGTAGAGAAATGTGGTCTGAGACCTGAAACCTTCCCGTGCTGCAGTGTAGCTGAACATACTGCACTGGCTGCTGATGCCCCTTGAGGGCGAAGGGTGGTTTTAAGTGAGCAGGCAAGCCTGCCTTCTGTCCAAAGCAACCCCTTCTCAGCACCGCTTACCAGGAATCGGGTTTAGTACTTCCCTGCTCCAATGAGAAATGGGAAGTCTCTGGAACAGCCAAATGGAAGCACAGCGATGGCCGGTGTCCCACCATAACTGAGATGTGCTTTGAGCCCCTCTGAGGGAGGGACACCTCTCTAACCCTGCTGTTGCTGCCAGATGTCCTGATCCACTTCTTTCAGGCAATTCCGACCCTTCCACCACCAGTTCAAAAGCTTTCCAGACCTGAACTTCCTGGCACCCAAAAGTTCCAGCCCGTTCGAGCCTCTGAAAAGCCTCTCAAATTCTTGCAGAACCAGGTAGGTTGTAGCTACTTCTGCACAAGTTTTTAATCCTGCTGCCCTGCAGGCTACCGGGGCTTAGAGAAGCACTTGTATTGTGATTGTGGCTGAAAGGAGCCCTGCTCTGGGTCAAACAGCTGTAGCTCAAAGGCAGCACTGTGTCCCTGGCCCTTGTGCAGGCAGCTGTGTGCCGGCTGCTGCTGTGAAGTGAGGGCAGGGAAGATCTTTGCTGTTACCTTGCAGGGGTGTAGAGGGCTGTCCGATGCACAGCGATGGGGAGAAGAGCCCCCAGTCCATGCCAGTCACTGTGCCAAAGAAGAAGAGGGGATTTTGTGAGTGTTGCCAAGAGACGTTTGAAGAGCTGCAAAAGGTAAAGGCTCCCCTGGGACCTGGCTCCTTGCAGAAGTTATGGGGACAACTCAGTGGCTTAGCTGATCGTGATGTGCCTGTTGTCAATTGAAACCCTTTTGGAAGGCAGGTAGGTTCATATGGCCTTCGCAGTATGTAGTAGGATCTGCCTGAGACCTGAAACCTTTGGAATATCTGCTCAGATTTCCTGGTCTGGGCAAAGAGTAGTTTTGAAGATCAGAGCATGACATGCTCATCTCTGGGGCTAGGAGAGCCTCCAAGATAATCCTGTTACCTGATGTGTAAGGTGAGAACCCTATTCCATGGCAGCTGGGGGGCATAGGCTGATTAAAAAGGGGGGAAGAGGTTTTTATCTCCTGCAAGATGCCAAGTAATGTGGCTTTCAGAGCCCAGCCTTTAGTGATAGACAGAACATATTTGGAAACTGCGTTTTTACTAGCTGCTGGGGAAAGCTGTAGGCTGCTGTTAGATGTAGACACAGCCTCCTCATCGTCAGGTGTCTATGGGAACAGAATACTCGCTGTAAGCAACTGGGGGTAACAGTGTTGCCTACGTTTCCCAAATCTGCTTCCAAACAACAGCTCTATCTGGTGAAAAGGCTGTGTGCCCTCTAGGCTGTGGGAAGTGGCTGTTACTGCAAATTTCCCTCCTGTGAAAGGATGAGTGTTGCTAAAAGGGCCTTTGCCACCTTCCAGCATCTCCAGAGCCCCCAGCACAAACGGTTTGCACTGGACGACTCGCAGTATGCCCCTGTGGATCATGTCATTTCGCAGCTCACCAACAACTTCGTGGAGCAGTCACCCAAGTAAGTCTCTGTGTGTCTGATAACTCCTGGAGCAGAACGGCAGCACAGTGCCACATGGTGTGCACACAGGCACAGGTGTGAGTTACCGCGCTGCTGGGGTACTAGTTCCTAGCTCATGCCCTGTGCCAGAGAATCGGCCAACACGGAGCAGAGGGCTGGGATCAACTCTGCAGAACCAACCTGGTGTTGCTGGCCTGGCCAGCAAGGCTTAGACAAGCTATGGAGTGTTCTTTCTCAGCTTCTGTGGGTTCTTTGCTTCAGGGAACTCCCTCTGGGCTTCTGGTCCCTCTTAAACTGGGCCCATCTCCTCTGTCCCCACATCTGCCACAACCCCACTGCTCTGTAGTACTCCTGTGCCCAGGCTGTGGGCTGTTGAGCAGCCTGAGAGATCCCTCATGCTGCCTGTCTCTGCCAGCAGCAGTGTTGCTGTTTGCTGAGCCTCTCCTGTCTAAAATTTCTTACTGCCTCTGCAGAAGAAGCTTCATCTTGCTGGGGGGAGGGTGTCGCAAGGCCTAGAGAGAGTGAGAATTAACGGATGGTTCTTTTCAGGGTGCCATGGTCCTGCCTGACAAATGAATACTCAATGCCTCAAGCGCAAGTTACTGGAGGAATTGAGATGCTGACAGCAGCGCTGGGAAAGGAAAGCCAGCAGCCTGAGCAGGGTGCTATGGAACTGTTTATCGATGCAGAGCCTGATCCTGGCCTGAAGACCAAGGAAAGTTCCTCTTGCCTGCCCAGGGACAGGGTCAGTAATCCCAGAGAAGCAGGGGGATTGTCTGAGAACTGCCCTTTGGGGCTGTCTGTTGGAGCAGGGCTCACCAGAGGAGTCTGTGCTGCACGTGGCACCGCAGCGGAGTTTGCTGTGGTGGGGGATGCAGACTCAGGCTTGGGTCCTGACCCGGGCTGGGGCATTTGTGTCGCAGCCAGTTGTGTCAGAGGGGCGATTGCTTCTTCATCTGAACCTCGTAAACAGCAGGTGCTCGGGTCTGTTGGCTGTCTGCAGGCACTGCCTGTCCCCAGGAAACGCCAGCTCTCTTCCAGTCAGAGCACGCAGGTGGGAAAGAAGGCCAGGCTGGAGCTGGGTGGTGGCCTCTCTCTGTGTAAGCAGGCAAGCCCCGTGGGTGGTGGGATGGGCATGCAGGGTGCAGGACAGACACCCGAGCCAGACTTACCTGGTGTGCTGGAGGCTGGCAGCCTGCCCCTAAGCACGAAGCTCTCCACCAGGCCTCATAGCTCCCCTGTTTTGGACCTGTGCCTTTGTGGGAACCCTGGGGACCCTGTGTCGCATCTGGGTTCCCTTGAAGCTCTGTCTGTGGGGTTTGGTCCCACAGAGACTGCTGCAGCGAGTACTGTCAGTGGGCATGGCTGGAGCAGAGCGAACATGAGTTCCCATGGGAAGCTTGGAGGGGAGAATGGAAATACACCCAGGAATGTGAATAGTCCTGGTCTGCGGCGCACAATGAGCAAGAGCAGCTGTCCTACTGGCCAGTTGCCCTCTCCAAAACTGCCTGTGGCTGAAGCCAGATGTTTCTGTGTCAAAGCAGGAGAAAAACTAGCCCCTGAACTGCCTGACCTCCCCAGCCACAGCAAAGAGCAGACTCCCTGCCCTGGGCTCCTTCAGCCTCTTCCATGTAACACACAGGCTGATCATGACTTCAGGAAAAGTTCTTCGGAGTCAGACTGGGATGTCCAGCTGCTCTCCACACTAATGGGTGTCCAAGACAGCCGGATTCAGTCTGTGGACAGGGACTTGCTCCAAAGGACACATGTGAATGTGAGGGACAGTGGATATGAGTCTCAGCTCTGCTCAGTCCTGAAGCAGAATTCGGAGTTTGACTGGGCAGGCAAAGGTGACAAGAACTGCTGGAAGTGCTGCACAGAGACCAAAGAAGCCTCTTTCCCCAGACTTGAGACCTTTTTTTGGCAGCTGGACTAGTTAAAACCACCTCCTGGCAATTCTCTGGCCCCTTAATGGGAGCTGTGGAGTGGCTGGAAAGGGATTTAACAGGGCACCCTCCCTGTCGGGGCCAGCACTGGCCAGGAGCTGCAGTGAGGACAGGCATCTGCACGGTCTCCTCCAGACACTGCAGACAGCCTGGGCTGAGCCTGAGGGATTTAGATGTGCCGACACCTCTCCGATGCGATGCATCTTCGTCCAGCGCTGGCTCCCCTAGGCTCTGACATCTGGGGAAGCAGTTTTCTTGCCTGATTCCCTGGAGGAAAGACACCAGCGGCTGCGAGTCACAGCCTGGCTCTTAGTGGCTGCATTTCACTGGATCTGCGAGGAAACACCGGAGCAGGCTGAGCTCTGAAAGCAGCTCATCATCCCGACCTAGGCAGGGTAGGGTGACGCATGCATCCTCTTCGTGCATGCATTCAAGATCTGAAACTGCAGCTCTCCTACTGGGATCTGCTGGGTGGTGCGGTGATTTCACTGTCCTCAGCCCTGACAGGGGCTGGGATCTTCCCTCCTCTTATTTATAGCTGGTAGCTTCCTTCTTTACCTCCTCACCTGGCTGCTCACAAGATGGTTTGGCTCTGGAAGTGCCTCTTCAGCGCTTTGCCCATCCAGATTCAGAGCATGGCCTGTTCGTGCTCTCACCCAGTCTTTGGAGTCGCAGAGAGGGGGGAGAGGAGGGCCATGGAGGCACCATCTGTGTTCTTCCTGTGGTTTGGGGTTGTTGGATGTCTGAGTACTCACAGATGTTTATAACTGGTACTGAATTATTTTTTTTTAACAAACCTTTTAAATTTTGAAATAAAATGAAAGAAGAGATGCTGCTCTGCTGTATGCTGGGTAAAATCTGTCTGGCTCGCTTCTCACAGCAAACTCCAAGTAGTGTGAACCTTCCGTCGGTTCAGGCTGGGCAGAAGCCTTGCTGAAAAATCAGCACGTTGATCATGGGCACCGGGTTGAATATGAGCCAGCAGTCCCTGAACGTCCCCCAGTAAGTGGCTTGCCTTAGGAACATGGTCAGCAGGCTGAGCGAAGCTGCTGTACCTCTGCTTAGCACAGGGGAGGCCACGGGGGATGGCCCCAGGTAGGGGAGGGATGTGGAGAAATGGGAGATGGAGGCCGGCGATGGCCAGGGAGAGGAGCTGGGTGGGGACAGCTTGCCGAGGTGTCTATAAGCAGCCTGCAGCTCCTTGAAGCGCAGTTATGAGTGTAATGGAGCCGACCTCTTCTCTCAGTGGTGCCAAGTGTCCCAAACTGGGAAAAAGAGAAGCTCCCTGCCCAGGCGTGTGGGACAGCCCAGGGCTGGGCGGTGGGAGCACCTGGGGGCTGGCGGGCCTTGGATGCTTCCCACCCCCTCGTGAGCATTGCACTGAGCAGCTGGATGAGTGAGCCCTGCTTTGAGCAGGAGGCTGCTCTGGGGACTGCAGAGGTCCCTCTGAAGCTGAACAGCCCTCTGGTGCAACAGCCAAATTTGGCACTTCTTGAGGGCGGCGGAGCTGCTTCGTGCGGCCTCGGGGACTGTCCAAGCCGTGGGCCAGGTGCTCTGCTGGAGGCTCGCTGTCACCTGGCCTAGCCCCCTCCTGTGAAGAGCTCGTCCCACTTGTCACTGCTTCTGTGGCCCTTCCTCCCCCTGTCACCACCGTCCTCGCGCAGCAGGCAGGCACTGGGAGAGGCTTTGCCGGCTGCGGCTCCCTGGAGCCCGTTCCCAGCCTCGCACCCGGACACGGCAGCGTGGGCGATGCTTCCTCGCGCATGTGGGATGGGGGCAGCCCTGGTCTGAGCATCGCCCCTTGCGCCTCCCTGCGCTGGAATCGGGCTGAGGCAAACCTGCTGCAGGCTTCACTTCGTTAGTGCTCTGCAAAGCTTTGAGGGGGAGGTGATGGGCAAGGGTCTGGGGAGCGGGAATGGGGAGGGCTGGGGCCAATCCAGCTCTCCCACCCCTGCTCTGCGGCCTTCAGCATGTCCCTGCCTTCACTCCCCCCTTCTGAATGCTTCTGTCCCCCTTCTGCACAATGACAGGAGAACTGAGCTGCCGAGCAGCCGTTATTAACGACGCTGTTCCTGTGCCTTTGTGGGTGCCCGTTGAAATAACGTGAGTCACTGCTCGAAATCCTCAACAAACTTCAAGGCGGAGCAAGCCAGGCGCCTTTCCTGGTGGGTTTGCGCCGCAGAGCTGCCACCAGGTGCCCAAAGGCTTTTGTCACCAGTGAGCCCCGGTGGGAGAGGGGAGCAGACGCGGGGGTGTTGCTGGCGGGGCTCCCCGCGGCTGCCCCGACCTGGGAGATGCGATGGGTGCCGGCACGTGCGGGGAAACTGTTTTAAATGAAACTGTTTTAAATGAAACTGTCTTAAATGAGCCTCTGCCTCGATCCAGCCTGGAGCCGAGATGTGTTCTGCTGTGCTCAGAGGAAAGGAGGCAGCGGCTGCTCCCCGGGAAGCTTCGCGCTGACCCACTTGTGCAGCACGCGAGCTGCGTTGGTCCGGCACGCCGGGTGACGCGTGGAGCCGGGGGCCACCCGTGCCCCCGGTGTCTGCACCGTGTCCCTCCCATGGCTGTGCTCCCCGCCTGGAGCTGTGTCACCCTCCTGTGCTCTTTTGTACCCCTCGATCCCATGGCTGTGTCCTGCTGCGGAATCTAAGGGAATTCGTAGTTTTCCCCCCCAAACCACCAAACAGTTGCTCATTTTCCCCAAGCTGGAAATGAGGCCTTGCAGCATCCCCCAAAACTGGGGCAACGCAGGAGCACATCCTGGTTTCTGTTCCTCTCCCCGGGGTACACCCAGCTGGTGCTGGGGGGAGTGGGGCCAGCCTGGCTGTGGGTGGGGACCCCACGGCACCCCCTGGGTGGCAGCACCCACGGGTGGCGGGCTGGGGTTGCCCCATTTCCCCAGGCACCACCGGCACCGCTGCTTTGGGCATCCTGCCCCAGGCCCCCGCAGCTCCATCCGGGGCCATGTGCGGGGAGCTTATCCCAGCCCCGCTCCGGTACTGGCTGGGGGGCTCCGGTACGGGCTGTAGGGGGGGCAGTAAGGGCTGGCGGGGCTCCGGTGCCGGCTCGGATTTGAAACCGGCAGGGGCTCCGGTACTGGCTGGGGCGGGGGGTGCTCCGGTGCCGGCTGGGATTTGATACCGGCGGGGGCT
>VXAL01005929.1:1418-11585 GCA_013399475.1 Chauna torquata | reverse complement strand
CCCCCGGCCGCGTTGCTCCGGCTGCGGAGCTGTTCCCGGCTGCCCCCTTGTCCCCTCGTGTCCTCTCCGGGATGCGTCGCCTTTCCAACCGCCCGTGTCCCCTGGGTGTCCCTGCCAGGATGTGCCGCTGTGCGTAGGGCCCCCCGAGCGTCCCCTCCGTGATGCGTCCCCGTGCTGGTCCTCCACGTCCCCCAGGATGTGCCACGTACCTGGCTCCCTGCGTGTGTCCCCTGGGTGTCCCCTCCCTGGCACAACACCGTACCCAGGTCCCCTCTGCACCCACCACCCTGGGACACGTCCTCACGCCAGCCCTCCGTGTCCCCCTCCGTGACCTGGGTCCCCAGGTGTCCCCATTGGGATGCAGCATGGCCTTGGGTCCCCCTGGGACACGTCCCCATCGCAGCCCCTCCGCGTCCCCGCCGCCCACCATCTCTCCTCGTCCGCAGGTCCCGCCGCGCACGCCGGCGCTCTGCAGCGGAGGCTCCCGCGGGCCGGATGGCAGGACGGGCGGGTTGTTTCTGAAATCACCCACCCCAGCAGGTTAGTGGGGCAGAGCTCAGGAGGAGAAGTCCAGAAGCATCAGCTGGACACCAGGGTCAGGAATGAGCCTAGAGGAGGAGGAGGAGGCCCTGTAAGTGAACCTCATCCCCCCTCCACTCTCTTTCAGGCTGGGGCTGGGGGTCCCGGGATGGCGCGAGGGCCGGTCCTGCCGTAGCGGGTCCCGCGGAGGCTCCCGCTGTCCTCGCGGTCGGGCACGGCCACGAGCAGCCCCGCCACAGGCCTCGGCCCCGGGACCGTGCCACCGCCGTCCCCCCCCCAGCCAACGAGGCCCTAATGGCTTCCATTAAACCTCGGTACCGGAGGTGCGTGTGCGGGTGTTAGGAGAGATTGAAGGGGAGCACGCAGGCAGGGCTCATGCATAATGGATGGGCTCGCTGCTCGGCGCTGGGGAGGACGGATCCGCGGCCGGACCACGCGGGAGCTGCCCCACGCTGCTACTCGGGGCGTCCCCTCGAAGCTGGTGCTGTCCCCCAAACCGGAGCCGTGGCCCTGCGGCCGTGCCGGGCACGGTGCGGCTGTTCTGGCCGTCGACCTTCATCCTGCCAGCCCCAATCCCGCGGAGCAGGCGGTCACGGCGGCAGCTGCATGTGGCCGCTTCGTCCGGAGCCAGGGGGCGGCTGCGTTTCGGGGAGCCGGCGCTCGCCGGTGAGAGCCCATCACGCAGGGGGAAGCTTTCAAAGGAGGCAGCCGCCGCAGAGACCAGCAATAATCGATTCCCCACATCCTTGCTGGATAAAAGGAGAAATAATGGGCTTAAATTGCAGCAAAGGTGATTTAAGCTTGGCATTAAGTAAAACCTCCTAACGGCAAGGATGCCACGGGGGAGAAGGAATGGCCGGGGGATGGCTGTGGCACCGCCGGTGCTGGCGGGTTTTTTGGGAGGCATTAAGTGGAGGCATGGGGAAGCGCTGCCCTGGGGGGACGGGGTCGGGGTCTGGTGCTGCCGTGGGGTCCCGGCACTGGCAGATCCCCAGCTGCGCTGCTTGGTCCGCTGAAGGACACGGTCTTGATTCAATGTCATCGGTGCCCAGGACATCCCCTCCCAGGATCAGCTCTGGGGACGCTGCCTGGCTGCTCCGCGGTGGCAAATGGGCCGGTGGGGCGGTCCCATGTCCCCGTCACCTCCGTGCCAAGCTGGCTGGCACGTGGTGGCCCCTTGTCCAGGTGCCCTTGGTGCAGCACCTGAGAGGGTGGCAGCTCTGCCAGCATCCTGGGGACGGGGCACCCCAGGCAAGGCCCCCAGCAGCCCAGAGACCGCCTTGGTGGGGGGCAGCAGGGGGATGGAGCAGGGCACATGCGCCGGGGCCATCATCCAGCACTTCAATTTTGGCTTCTAGCTTAACCCCCGGCCGCTTCTCTCCTGCACCTGGGCAGGACGCGGTGCCGATGCTCCTGCCTACACATCCGGTGGCGTGGGGACGCCCGTTGGTGGCCGTGCACTGGCTGAGGAGTGGCTGTCCCTGCTGGTTTTGGCACTGTGCCCCTGACCCGTGCTGCAGCACAGCTTTTTGGTTCAGGTCTAGCGAAGCAGATAACTGGGACTTCCCCCCAAAAAACCCACGGGAGAAACCTGTCCTGATGGTTTGGCTTCTTGCTGTGGCTTCCCCGGAGGCAAAGCCCTGGGGCTGGTGGGTGGCTCGGGGCAGTGGCAGCTGGGGCGAGTGCTGGCTCCCACGGGACACGTGGGGACAGCGAGTGACAGCCGTGTGCGGTGCGTCGGAGGTGAGGGTGCTTTTGGGCACCCCAGGGCGGGCCGGAGGCGAGGAGCCACCTGGCAGTCCCTCACCCATGTGATGAGTTTGCCAGGTCTCAGCCGGGCACCGCAGAGTGCGGCTTCCGCCTCCGGCATGCTGCCGCTCGCGGGAATTAGGTCACGAGCAGCGGGCGCCGCAGGGCGGGTGAAGCGCCAGCTCCGCACACCGAGCCAGGCTGCCGCAGCCGAGCTGGGGCTGGGGGGCTGCGCTCTGGCAGCCCAGGGCAGGACGACGGCGGCTCCACCGGTCACTGGTGTCTGGTTACCGGTTCGGAGGAGTTTGGCGTGTTGGTGTCCGCGCCCAGCCCCGGGTCTGTCCACGCATCGCCCGGGGCGGGTTTGGCGATATCCAGCTGGGCTGCGGGAGCAGCGGTGGCTTCCACTGAAACGCTGCTTGGCAGGAGCCCGGTGACGCACTGGTCCCCGGCGCTGCTGCTCTGAGATGCTGCACTCCCAGCACCGAGACCACGGGCAGCCCGGGTCACAGCTAGTGAAGTTTTGGGTGAAAAACCAGTGATTTCCTTTACATGAGTTTTTTTTTTTTTTTTTTAATTGAAAGAGCACCTTTAGAGACCACATGTTTGAGATCTGGGAATTATTTTTCTTTAGGCAAAGAGCAGAAAAGGCTTCGTCAGCTTTGGGTGGGAGCCTCGGCTGCTTTTTTTGCCCACGGCTGGGGGTGCACCCTTCGTCAGGGCAGTGCTCGGTGCCGGGTACCTGCAGGCGCAGGCTCTTGAGGCGCTGCGAGTGGGGCCATCGCAGCGATGCCGTGCTGCGTCGCGGCGTGCGGTCCCTGCCTGACACGGGGGGGCTGGGGGCTACTGGCGAAGTCGCGCATGATGGTGACATTGGCTGGAGGCATCCTCTCTCCCGTCCTTGCGCCAGCCCAGCTGCTGTGGGACCAAGGAGCCAAAACGGCCGCAGCGTTCCTTGATGTGGCACCAAATCCATGATGGGTTTAAGGCCAGATCCTGGCGTGGGGTGGCAGCGGGCATGTCGGCTGCCCCTCCTCCCTACGCCACCTTGCAAACCCCCTCTGCTCCGCTCAGACCTGGCCGGGATTTTTCACAATCCCAATGGGATGTCCTCCGGCACCGCGCATGCAGGGGCATCCATGCCTCACTGCCGCCGTTCTCTTGCAGGGGGTGCACCTGGCACAGGTGAGCTTCGTGGTGCGTGCCTTCGGCTCGGCCTTCACCCTCGACCTCGAGCTTAACCAGTAAGTGTCCCCAGGCCGGGCAGGGTGGGGGGCACCGCTGCGGGGCTGCCCCCTGCAAGAGGGACAGGGTGCAGAAGTGGTGGCAGCTCGGTGCCCCCGGGCACTTGGGGACAGGAGACAGGTAGGTGTCCTCACCCAGGCCCCTGGTGGCCCATGGGAGCGTGAGCCTGGCACAGCGTGTGCTGCTTGGCGTGCTGGCACAGGCATCCTTAATATTTGATGGAGTCGCTTGGAGCCATCCCAGCTCCGGTAACAAAGCCCTGAGCCTGCTCGGCCGCGGGCTGAGCTGTGCTCCGGAGGCAGAGGGGGTGTAAGAGGAGCCAGCGCCGTGGCGGGAGGCCGCAGGCCTTGGGTTTCTTTGCCGAGAGTGTCGGCACCTTCCCAAACCGCGGGGCTCCCACACCAAGGCGATGCCGGGTGCACGGGGCAGCGCGTGGGCGCGTGCCAGAGTGGGCGGCGGGACAAGGGTGCCAGGGGCACAGCCGTCTCCGTCCTCCTCCTCCCCGGCGCGGCTGCAGCTCTCACCCCTCTGCTGTTCCCCACAGCCACCTCCTTGCCTCACACTACGTGGAGCGGCATGTCAGCGCGGGCAAGAACGGCAGCCACAGCACGGTAAGCTGCATGCCGTGCCGTGCCGTGCCAAGCAGCACCACGGGACCTAGGGCTCCATGCCGAGCTGTGAGCACCAATCTCCCACCCCATGCACGGTGCGACTCTCAGTTCATCGATGATGGCCATGAGCAGCTCCAGCTGGGCAGCCTCGCGGTGCCCCCGTACCCAGCCCCAGGTGTCCGGGTGCTGCCCCGGTGGGCAATGGAGGGATGCGCATCCCGTGGGTGCTGGCACGACGGGCTCCCAGCTCACCCCAGCACGGTTCGGCACACTGAGTAGGGAAGGCAGCAAACCCCGGTGTCCTGGGGACATCAGCTATGGGCACAGCCGTCCGCACAGCGCCTGGGCAGGATAGGACCCGGCAGTGCCATCGCCGCCTGGGGGTGCTGAGCGGGGCTGGCAGCCGCGCGGAGCAGCGGCGCGAACAAGACGAATGGGGTTTCCAGAAATAGCTCCGCTCTGGCAGCCGGCGCTGGCCCTGCCCGTTGCACGGAGCTCCCCGCACCGCAGAGGCAGCGCCGGCCCCACGGGCTCAGCGGCCTCTCCCGGCTCTCGCAGGGCGCGGGGGAGCACTGCTACTACCAGGGCCGGGTCCGCGGCCAGCCCCGCTCCTTCGCCGCGCTCTCCAGCTGCCAGGGCCTGCAGTGAGTACCCTGCTCCCGTGATTTGGGTCAAAACGGGTGTTTAGAGGGGTTGCTGCACTTACCAGCACCCTCTTACCCCTCCGGGCTTCCTTTGCAGCGGTGTCTTCTCAGATGGCAGGGACACATACCTGATCGAGCCCCAGGCGGGCGCTGAGCATGGGCAGGTGAGCTTACCCCTGCCTCAGTTTCCCCACCGCAGGGTTATGGGTCTGGCCGTGGCTCAGGGGTGCCGGGGGACACAGCCTTGGGGACATGGGGAGCTGTGGTCCCCAGCTCGCTTCGGTGCTTCTGCCAAGGCGAGCGCTGGGTGTTGGTGACACTCCTCTCCCCACCGCAGGGCCTTCGGCCGCACGTCGTCCAGCGCGCCCCGAGCTGCGCCCAGCCAGGTGAGCACCGCGCTTGCTCCTGAGGGATGGCATTGGTGCCACTGTGCCGGTGTCGCCGGTGTCCCTGAGCCAGCAGGGCAGCGCCCACATCCTGCACCCCGCCAGCTGTCTCCCTTCCCTCCAGGCTGCCTCTTCGCTGTGCTGGACCGCTACATCTCAGGCAGTTTACCCAAGCTGCGGCGGCGGCGGCAGGTAAGCGAGGGTGGTGGGGCCATGGGCAGGGGGTGGAGGATGCCGGGCAGGGGATGGGGACGCTCGACCCTGGCCAGGCTCCGGCTGCCAGCTCAGCTTCTCCGGGAAGGTTGCTCACTCGTGGCACAGCCGGGGCTGGTTTGCAGGTGCTGGGGACGTGTTTGCAGGATGCTGCTCCTGCACTGGCTCCAGAAGGCCCTCGGGAGCTGGGCTGCGGTGGGGCGTCCATCCCCGGGCCCATCCTGCTGGCTCTCCGTGGCTGGCAGCAGGATGCTCGTGCTTCCCACATGCACCTCGAGCCACAAAACGGGGGTCAAAAATCCCATTCACTGAACCCTCCCTGAAAGCAAGAGGCTCTGCAGGGCCATTCCTGCCCCGTGCATGCCCTGGGGGCGCGGGGTGCCGCTCAGCTCCCGGCTCCCGCTGGCAGGTGCGCCGAGCCCAGCACACGGTTCACAGCGAGACCAAGTACATCGAGCTGGCGGTGGTGAACGACCATCAGCTGGTAAGTGCCGTGGCCCTGGGGTGAGCGGAGCAGAGCCGGGCGGGCAGCGGGGACCGGCCCCAGCCCTCCCCACCTCCGCTCCCCCCAGTTCCTGCAGCTCCGCAAGTCCGTGGTCCTCACCAGCAACTTCGCCAAGTCCGTGGTCAACCTGGCCGACATGGTGAGAGCGGGTTCGTCCCCGGCGCGCTTGTCCCCGGTCCCCCACGGGCTTTTCCCCAGCGCTGTCCTCTCTCCCCCGCAGATCTACAAGGAGCAGCTCAACACCCGCATCGTGCTGGTGGCCATGGAGACGTGGGCCTCCGAGGACCGGATCCGCATGGAGGAGGACTCGCTGGAGACGCTGAATGAGTTCATGAAGTACCGGCGCGAGGCGATGGCGGAGCAGAGCGACACCGTCCACCTCTTCTCGTGAGCGCTGCGGCCGCCGCCGCCTTCCCCGGGGCCAGGAGCCGGCGGCCGCTTCGCCCATCGCCTCCTCCCTCGCCCTTGCAGGGGACGGACATTTCAGAGCAGCCGCAGCGGCACCGCCTTCGTGGGGGGCATCTGCTCGCCTGGCCGCGGCGGGGGGGTCAACGAGGTGGGCGAGGCGGGCAGTGGGTGGGCAGGCTGGGCACGGGGCTCCCCCCGTGACCCCGCTGTCCCTCCCACACAGTACGGCAACGTGGCGGCCATGGCCGTGACGCTGGCGCAGACGCTGGGGCAGAACGTGGGCATGATGTGGAACAAGCACCGCGCCTCAGCAGGTACCCGCATGGGGAGCGGGCAGGGCGCACGAGGTGCCGGCGTTTGGGGGGAGCCCCAGGGGACGCCCTGCCCGCTGTGGGACACCCGGCACCGCAGCCCCTCTCCTCTCTTCTGCTCTCCTCTCCTCCCAGGGGACTGCCGATGTCCGGACGCGTGGCTGGGCTGTATCATGGAGGACACGGGGTGAGCGCCAGTCTGGGGGCCATGTCCCTGCGCTGTCCCCACGCACCCCGTCCCCCCACAGGGGCAGCCAAGGGACAGGACCAGCGCTGGGCAGTGCCCCCGTCGGCTTTGGGCAGGCTCCTCTGTGGCACTGGGGGGGAGACGTCACCTGGGGTGGCATCACCCGGGGTCACCACGTTCCCCCTGCCACAGTTACTACCTCCCGCGGAAGTTTTCCCGCTGCAGCATCGATGAGTACAACCAGTTCCTGCAGGACGGAGGCGGCAGCTGCCTCTTCAACAAGCCCCTGAAGGTAACGGCCCTGGCACCGGGGTGGTCGTCAAATGGGGGCGAGCGATACAGTGGGCGGGGGGGGTTGGTTCAGAGGGTCCCCTGGGGCTCGTGGTCCACCCCAGCCCTGCGACATCCGAGGTAAAGCTGCTGGCTTTAGCCCCGGTGCTGACAGAGCCAGATCCTTGCACTTGACTGCAAAATGCAGGAGGTTGGCGGCTCCTGCCGTCCCTGGGGATGTAAAGCCCTTTTTGGGGTGCCGGGGGCTCACCCCGCCCTGGGGATGCTGGGGGCGGGAGCGCTGCGCCCACTGCCCGCCGTGGGCCCCCAGCTGCAGCAGTCACTCCCCCCCGGCAGCTCCTGGACCCTCCGGAGTGCGGCAACGGCTTCGTGGAGGCAGGCGAGGAGTGCGACTGCGGCTCGTTGGCGGTGAGCGGGTCCGGGGGCCGGCAGGGGCGGCGGGGCCGGCGAGGGGCTCACACGCTCGCCACCGTCCCCAGCAGGAGTGCGCCAAGAGTGGGGGCAACTGCTGCAAGAAGTGCACGCTGACCCACGACGCCATGTGCAGCGACGGGCTGTGCTGCAAGGGCTGCAAGGTGCGGGGCGGGCGGTGGGGCCGCATCCCGTGGCGCACAAAGGGGGCCCCTGGGAGCCGCGGGGGTTTCTGTGCCGCGGGCTCCCGACGCGCACGCCTCCCCCTGTGCAGTACGAGCCGCGTGGTGTGTCCTGCCGGGAGGCTGTGAATGAGTGCGACATCCCCGAGACCTGCACCGGGGACTCGAGCCAGGTGAGCGGGGACAGAGCGGGGCCGTGGGGCCTCACGGAGGCACGCAGCCTCACCTGTCCCCTTCTCCCGCCCCGCAGTGTCCCCCCAACCTCCACAAGCTGGATGGCTACTTCTGCGAAAACGAGCAGGTGAGTCTGCCCCACGGGATGCGGTCGTGGGTTCGGGCACATCCCATGGGCTCTGGTGTCTCAGTGCTCGTGTGTGCTGGCAGCCGCAGCAGCACGCACACGTGCGTGGGTGCGTGCATCGGAGAGAGCAGGCTCCCTGGGCTGCGTGAGCCCTCCCCGTGCACAGGGTCATCCCTGCCGGTGCAGCGTGAGCCGCCCCGGTGTGCACGCACCTGCAGCCCCATGAGTGCGGCCGTGGTCCCCATAGCCTGCAGGGTTTCCCATGTGTGCGCATCTGCAGGGATGGCCCATGTGTCATGCAAGCCTCCCTCGTGCACGTGAGCCTGCAGCCGTGGTCCCCATGCGCTGCGAACTTTCCACGCATGTGGGTCCTTGTGCCATGGAAGCTGTCCCGTGCATGTGTGCACATGGGTCCCTGGGCCCCGAGCCGTGCAAACTTTCCCCATGTCCGTGCATCGGGGGCTGTGGTCCAGGGGCAGTGCCAGCCCACCCTGAGCACACGCATCCGGGGTTGCCATCCCTGCACTGCACAAGCCACCTCCTTGGGCGCTCGCCCACGGGTGCAAGCCGCGCCGTGACGCCTGTCCCTGCTCCCCAGGGCCGATGCTACGGCGGACGCTGCAAAACCAGAGACCGGCAGTGCAACACGCTGTGGGGCCGCGGTAAGCGCCCTGCCTGCGCCGTGCCCTGCGCCCAGCGGGGAGGACGAGGGTGACGGTGCCTTTGCAAGAAGCCCCGGTGTGCTCAGAGGAGCCCCAGGCACACGTCCCCTGTGGCGGGAGGGGGGTGCCAGGGGGGACAGCAGGGGGCAAATGGGTGACGCCTGCTTTCTGCCAGGCTCGGCAGAGCGTTTCTGCTATGAGAAACTCAACGTGGAGGGGACCGAGAGGGGCAACTGTGGGCGCGAGGGCCTGGGCTGGATGCAGTGCAACAAGCAGTGAGTGAGCCCCTGCCCGAGCTCACAGCGTCCCCCCTCCCCGTGCCACCCTGCCCGCCGCGCGTCCTCCCGGTGCCATCGCCACCCGTGCCTCGCAGGGACGTGCTCTGCGGCTTCCTCCTCTGTGCCAACATCTCGGGTGCGCCCCGGCTGGGTGAGCTCAGTGGTGAGATCGCCACCATGACCTTCTTCCATCAAAACCGCTACGTGGACTGCAGGTGGGTGCTGCCGCTGCGACGGGGACAGGGACACCCTGGGGCGCCGGGTCCCTGCGTCACCCGCTCGCCGCCTGCCCGCAGGGGCGGCCACGTGCAGCTGGTGGATGGCTCGGACCTGAGCTATGTGGAGGACGGGACGCCCTGCGGGCCCAGCATGCTGTGTCTTGACCATAAATGCCTTCCAGTGACAGCCTTTAACTTCAGCTCCTGTCCCGGCAGCTGGGACGGGAAGATCTGCTTTGACCACGGGGTGAGGCGGGGGGGCTCCCGGGGGGTGCGTGGCTGTGGCAGGGGGTGACACCGTCCCCTCGCAGGTCTGCAGCAACGAGGGCAAGTGCATCTGCCAGCCCGAGTGGACGGGGAAGGACTGCAGTGTCTATGACCCCATCCCCGAGCCGAAGCCCACGGGCGAGACGGAGCGATACAAGGGTCTGTGCGCGTGGCGTAGGGGCTGCCACTGCGTCCCCCGTCCCCCCAGCACTGCGGCTCAGCTGGGCATGGCTGGGTCCCCAGGGTGCCCGGGCTGCCCCAGGGCCGTGTCACTGCTGACATGTGTCCCTGTCCTCTTCTCCCTGTCCCAGGTCCCAGTGGCACCAATATCATTATTGGCTCCATCGCTGGGGCCGTGCTGGTGGCTGCCATTGTCCTAGGGGGGACTGGCTGGGGATTTAAGTAAGCAGATGCCGCATGCTTCCTCCTCCTCCTCTCCCTGCACCCTCCTGGCACAGGGGCATGGTGCTGGGGAAGGTGGCCCTGGTGCCATCCCCTGGGGTTGTGAGGATGCCCGGTCCCCTTTGTCCCCTTGTCCCCTTGCATGCGGCACTGGGGACTCGCTGTCACCCCGACCCCGGCTGTGTCCTGCCTGTGTCCGTCCCCAGGCATGGGGTCCCAGGGGGCTCCCCCCGTCCCTGTCCCACTCTGCACTTGGGTGCCCCCACCCCTACATGCGCGGGGCTGCAGCTGCTGCTCGCAGGATCAGGGGGTGTCACGGGTCGGGGGGGAACAGCTCGGGGGAAACGGAGCCGGGG
>VXAL01005923.1:315421-376623 GCA_013399475.1 Chauna torquata | reverse complement strand
AACAAGAAGGGCTTCTTCAAATTTATCAGCAGAAAAAGAAAGACTAGGGAGAATGTGGGAGCGCTGCTAAATGGGGTGGGTGCCTTGGTGACGGAGGATACAGAGAAGGTGGAGTTACTAAATGCCTTCTTTGCCTCAGTCTTCANAAATTTATCAAGAGATGTCAGGGACAACAAGAAGGGCTTCTTCAAATTTATCAGCAGAAAAAGAAAGACTAGGGAGAATGTGGGAGCGCTGCTAAATGGGGTGGGTGCCTTGGTGACGGAGGATACAGAGAAGGTGGAGTTACTAAATGCCTTCTTTGCCTCAGTCTTCACTGCTAAGGCTAGTCCCCACAAACTACAGAGCCTGGAGACAAGAGAGAAAATCTGCAGAGGGGAAGATTTTCCCTTGGTTGAAGAGGATTGTGTTAGAGGTTATTTAGGCAAACTAGACACCCACAAATCTGTGGGCCCTGATGTGATTCACCCAAGGGTGCTGAGGGAACTGGTGGGCATTATTGCTAAGCCACTGTCTATCATCTTCTAAAGGTCTTGGAGAACAGAAAAGATGCCAGAGGACTGGAAGAAAGCCAACATCACTCCAGTCTTCAAAAAGGGCAAGAAGAAGGATTCAGGAAACTACAGTTCAGTTAGCCTCACCTCCATCCCTGGAAAGGTGGTGGAGCAGCTCATCCTGGAGGCCATCTCTAAGCATGTGGAGGAAAAAAGGTGATCAGGGGCAGTCAGTATGGATTCACCAAGGGGAAGTCGTGTTTAACCAACCTGATAGCCTTCTATGATGAGATGACTGGCTGGGTGGATGAGGGGAGAGCAGTGGATGTTGTCTACCTTGATTTCAGCAAGGCTTTCGACACTGTTTCTCATAATATCCTCCTAGGCAAGCTCTGGAAGTGAGAGTTACCTGAGTGGACAGTGGGGTGGATCGAGAACTGTCTGAACCACAGAGCTCAGAGGGTTGTGGTTAACAGTGCCAAGTCTAGTTGGAGGCCTGTGGCTAGTGGTGTGCCCCAGGGGTCAGTACAGAGTCCAGTGCTATTCAATTTATTCATTAATGACCTGGATGAAGGGACAGAATGCATCCTCAGCAAGTTTCTGGATGATACAAAGCTTGGTGGAGTGGCCAACACACCAGAAGGTTGTGCTGCCATTCAAAGGGACCTAAACAGGCTGGAGAGTTTAGTGGAGAGGAGCCTCATGAGGTTCAACAAAGGCAAGTGCAGGGTCCTGCAGCTGGGGAGAAATAACCCCAGGCACCAGTATCAACTGGGGGCTGACCTGCTGGAAAGCAGCTCTGCGGAGAAGGACCTGGGAGTCCTGGAGGACAACAAGTTAACCATGAGCCAGCAATGTGCCCTTTTGGCTAAGAAGGCCAATGGGATCCTGTCCTGCGTTAGGAGGAGTGTGGACAGCAGGTCCAGAGAGGTGACCCTCCCCCTCTACTCAGCTCTGCTGAGGCCACATCTGGAACACTGTGTGCAGTTCTGGGCTCCCCAGTACAAGAGGGACGTGTAACTTCTAGAGACGGTCTAGTGTAGAGCTGCGAAGATGATTAAGGGATTGGAGCGTCTATCTTATGAGGAAAGACTAAGCGAGCTGGGCCTGTTTAGCCTGGAGAAGAGAAGATTGAGAGGGGATCTTATCAACTTGTACGTATACCTGAGGGGACAATGTAAAGAGGATGGGGCCAAACTTTTCTCAGTGGTAGCCAGCAATAGGACAAAAGGTAATGGGTACAAATTAAAATACAGAAAGTTTCATCTCCATATGAGGAAGAACTTCTTTACTGTTAGGGTGACAGAGCACTGGAACAGACTGCCCAGAGAGGTCATGGAGTCTCCTTTGAAGATATTCAAAATGCCTCGATGCGATCCTGTGCAATGTGCTCTAGGTGACCCTTCTTGAGCAGGGGGGTTGGACTGGATAATCTCTGGAGATTCCTTCCAACTTCAACCATTCTGTGATTCTGTGAGATGCTGAAGCCAGTTACGGTGAGTCTCACAGGAAACCTGTGAGACTTTACACATCTGAAGGGAGCTCTTAGTTTTTGCTCCCTGGTGACTCTGGCTTAGCTGAACCTGCTTTTACAATGTTCTTTTTGGAAGACAAGCCTGTGAGTAACTGTTGATTTTGCTGTAGCCGTGGACACCACTTGTTTATTTAAACTTCCCTCGGGTGAGGTGACCTTCTTGTATATCAGCTGCAAAGTTGACAAGTTTATCTCTTGCCATTGATTCAGCCCTCCATTCTCCTCACAGGCAAAATCCTGTCACGCGCTGTGGGAATTTGTTTAGCATGACAATTCATCCTCCTGCATATTCATCATCTTCAACTTTCAACTGCAGTGAAAGCAGGCTGTAAGAGCAAACAGAAGATAAACTAGAGGGAGCTTGCTGTGGTATTCCTCTGCCATTCAGGCCTCACCATGTACCAGCCTTATCATTATTAGCTTCATTTCTGCTTCTCTCATCATCTTGAATTGGGCTCGAAGAACAGAGGAAGAGAGGACCAGGGGCCTCGGCTGAGGCCCCAGCACACAGCTAAAAACTGGGAGAGTTTCTAAAATCATGGGATTGGCCTGCAGATGTAAGAGATAGAGACCAGCTACAAACATTGTGTCCCATACACACTTCATGCATTCTCCATGACAGACCTTTCTCCTTCACCTATGGCATAAGAACTGCTATATCAATATGTCCTTGACCACCCTGAAGCTTTGGTATGGTTGGTACCACTAAAAGCAGCATCAAGTTTTGGCAAGAAAGCTATCTTTGCCTGCAGGGACTTCTAGTATGGGTCAAATCTGCAAGAGGTTCTCAGGATGGGGCTGAGGCACTCAAAGTCATGGAGTTTAATAGCAGGAGCTCTACTACAATTTCTGTTCCTTTTAGATAGGACATTATTATATTGTCCTTGCTTTCCAGGTGGGGAAACCAGAGCACATCCATCCATCCATGGCACCTGGGCTGCTGCTGGCTAGTTACACCACAGGGAATATAGACCTGGCTTCATGAGACCTAGCACATTTCACCATCCCACAGCTGTACTGTTCCTCAAAGACAGGTTTTCAACCAACACTCTGCAGCACTCTTGGATTTAAGTCTGTGTTTCCATGTTTGAAAGGCTCTGAAGGGAGTGCTAGCTTACCAAGCTGAATTGGCTCTCATGCCTTGTAGTCATTTCTTAATTCCTCAGGAATGGCCTTTGATGGCAGCATTTCTAATAGCCATGTGAACAACTTCTGACTTTCCCCACTCTGGTTTTCCCGTTTGTGACTGGATTCCAGGCAGTTTTCTTTCCTTAAAGCATACATTTCCAAAAACAACCACCTTAGGCAAACAAAGAAAAACCAGAAAACAAAGAAAAATTTCTCCATACTCAAATCATCCTTTTGGCAGCCTCTCAGCACCATTGCAAAACCCATATATCTGTCAACATTATTGGCCAAAGACTTTCTTAGAGAGCAGTGCTATTCCACCACATGGATATTTTGCACAAAGATGACTCATGTAATAGGTTATGAAAGCCTACACAGTGCAGGAGGGAGCATGGGGTGATCCAGGATCTTCCAGGGTGTCAGGAACTACACACAAATTTATTGGTTAGGGACTGAAGTGTTAAACATCAGTCACCTCCTGGCATCAGCATACACTTTTTCAACCCAACAGCATGTTGAGAGGTTATAAGACATCTAGAGCTGCAGCCATCTCCCCTTGTTCCATAAATCTATAGTTTAGTGCAGACATGTTCATATGAGCTAATCATCAGATGTCCCACTAGAGACAGTGACTCTTCACCCTACAGTGGTAGGATGGTAGAAAATAAAGAGGAACAATTTGTGTCTTAAAAGTGTCTATTACTCTCTTAAATGCAAAGGAAGATAGGACATCCAGTTCATATGTACACACCCGTGCTGAAGATCCTTGATATTGGGTAAGATATAGAGAGTGCCTTGGGAAAGGATTTTTGGGAAACTAGCCAATACAGTAATGGAGTCTACAGAGAGATTCAGCCGAGCCAGTAGCTGTCTGTTGTAGGGTAAGATAAATAAACCTCTAAACTCCACCAGCTGATAAAAGAAGAAAGAATATTACCAGATGATGAACTCTTAGATGTATAAGGTGGGGCTTCAAGGTTCTTGAAAGAAATTCCAGAAAGCAGTTGGTATCGTCCTAAAACAGGCATCTAAAATAAGTCACATGACTCGCTCTGAGTTCCTGTTCTTCTCAGGTGACTAGAAAGAGAGCCATGGGTGTCCAGGTCAAATTGAGATATCTAATTGTCATATGCTTCTGTTAAATCATCTAGCAGATACCCTGTAACTTAATCCAAATAGCCCCATCTTGCTCCTACAGAGAGTTTTAAAACCAAATTGTTAATGAAATACATTACTGTTTGATTTTAGATGTTGTTTGGGCACAGCACAAATAATATATATGCAAAAGAATAAAATGAAGCTCAGAGGCAAACTTGAGTAGTCCCCAAGACAATGCTGAGTGCTGATATGAAGTACCCTATCTATCTCTGTCCACTGTAATAATCCCAAACAACTAATGGTCTAGTTAACATGACCTAAGAGAAATAGTCTAGGGAATAAAATAATGATGACAATAGACTGCAATGATGTCTGTTGTTCTTATGAAAAGGAGAGGGGCAAATACTCCCTCTATCTAGTAAGGATAGGGCAGGTCACAACCTTGGAAGACACATCTGAAAACTCAGGTAAGATAGAAGGCTAATTTTTTTAGTGGTAGAGTGAGAGAAGCATTGGACTTCATTGGCAATGGAGAAGGGAAGAGTATTTATTATTGGCAGTTGTAGAAGGCAACAAAAAAATAAATAATAATAATAATAATAATCTGTCAGGAATGCTTAATCCAGCCTTAAACTGGATGAATTTTTGAGTTTCTTTCCAGTTCTCCTTTTCTGTGATTCTTTGAAATATCTTCCAGATTGCTGGTCTGCCTTCATTTTATTTTTTGCTGACTTTCCTGATGTTGTTATTTTTCTATTTAGACCACTATATCCCAAAGGTGTCTTTTAGCTTAAAGACTTTAAAAAAAAAAAAAAAATGCTTTTTTCCATGTAGAATAATTCTCACAGAAAACTATCAAAAGACACTAATTAGGGCAGACACAGTAGGCCCTGTTGCTCTCTGTCAAAACAAATAAACAAAAGAGTCTAAATGAGCTGTAAAAAGAGTCTGAAGTTTTCTTCTGAAAGGAACTGAATAAAAAGTCTTCATAGGAATCAGATTTTAAGGGAAGAGCTCACCTAATCAGTGAGTCAGGTGCTGAAGCAAAGTCAAATGGTCTGGGTTTTGATTTAATTTTTTTTTTTCTTGTTTTTTTTTTTTGAGCCCTGAAACCGAGGCACAAAAAGCCTCCCTTTCTGATAAGGAAGACAATGGCACGATAGCATCATGGCTGTGTGACAGTCAGTGTCAACCTCACCATCTTCTTCAGAACCAGGCTACCAAGCAACTAACTTCTGTGTTCAACCCCTTTAAGGTTTTCGGCAACTGCATTGATACAAACCAAAGGAACTGGGCCCCTGGGAGACAAGTGGGTTGGAAATGATGCTTGTTGGCATAATGGTATGTGGGAAACAATTTGCATTTGACACATGAGAAGGCATCTGTTTTTTTGTTAATTGGATAACAGGGCAGGAAAGCTATCTGATGTGCTAATTTGTTGCTCTGGCATGTGTCGAGATGGGGTAGTGGGGATGTTCTGGCACCGTGTGATGGGAAAGTCTTCCTAAGTCATTTGTGAGCCCAGGCTGTTTTGACAGGGAGAATTTTGACGGTTTAGAAGGTTACTGTGATTTAAATGGTGATGTTAATGTGGAAGTGATTTAAATACACACAAGTTAGTGTTCAACCAATTAAAGAGGGTATTGTGGGATAGATACCTCTTAACTGCTGTCAATGAGTATACAAATCCAGTAGTTTAGGTATTAAAATGATATACTTCATTTGTTTTTTCTTCTTATGACATTTTGAGCATCTGTTAATTAGCTTGTTTTGCCAGGCCACAAAGGTGGAAAGTCTGAAAGGGATGGCACACTCCCAGCAAGGTTTTGCCTTGTGTGAATGCATCCTTCATTTGATTAACAAAGAACACTGACTTTTCTCCTTAATTTCTATTTCAGTAACAGTGTCATTTTTGTAATAATTTTAACAGGACCAATGGTGAACACATCTGTCAAAAATTGGAGTTATTAACCAAGCATCACTCTCAGTGTAGGAAAATAACCTTTTACCTCCAGCAACACTCCAGCCCAGGCTTTCATTTCCTCCTTTATGGTCAAACGGAAAAAGAAAAGAAAAAAAAAGGTTGTTTTAGATAGCGATTCATCTGACCTGTTTTAGATATTTGCGTTAGGAAGAGATGAATTTCACTCTTATTCCTTTGACAGTACTGACCATAGTAGTGACCAATACTCTTTACATACCCTAGTCTGACTAGCTTATTTACAGGTATTTGTATGCACTTGATGCACTTGTAAACTGTAATCACATTATTCTTTTTTTTTTCTCCCAAGAAATTAGATGCACTAAGCTCTACATTAAAATATCTCTGATTTATCAACATTTTTTCTTGAAAACAGACTATATGCTCAAAAGCAGAGATGCAGTAAATTGTGATTTAGCCCAAGTAGGCAATATAACATTGTACTGTGTATCTCCTGGGATTTCACTGATGCTTTTGTGCATAGCAGCTCTAAATTGATTTAACAAGGTGAAATGAGGCAGAAAAGGAAACTCTGTTTCCAGACTAATTTTTAGTTAGTGATATCCATTAGAGTGGTGTCATTTTTCAAGATAGCAAATAAACAGAGTGACCATTAAAATTTTGGATGAAAATGGAAACCAAAGAAGCTTTGTGGAGCTCATCCAGCAGATATCATGCTTGACAGAGCTGATAGCTGGGATTTAATGATAAATCAGAGATCTAGGTTCAGGTCTCAGATTTATTAACATTTTTCAGCATGACAATAAGTCATGTAGGGTGGGAGACATTGCATGTCTATAATGTACGCTTCTGCCATGGCTCTGAGTGCACTAACACCCCAGAATTGCACCAGCCAGCCTAACCTGGGACCTCCACCCTCTGCTCAGTGGTGTAGGAGCTCTATTTAAGCTCAGCAAAAGCATGGCCCAACCTGGGCTGTGCTTGTCCTTAGCTCCTGGCTTGTTGTGGCCTCGTGGAGAAGCCCTGCTTTTCTGCTTCCTGACATCTTCATCCATGCTGATCATCTAATGTTCTGTATAGTCAACAGTGAGAAAGAGGGTTTAATTTATTTTGCTGTTAAAAGGATGTCTGAAACAGTTCAAACAAATGAGCTTTATCATATGTGACTAATTTTTCTCCGCACACTCTTCAGATACAGTTGTAACATTTGGCAGGTGGAAATAGGTGAAATGTTTCCCAGATTTTGCATATGGCCAGAGGATGAAATCAGCTAGCAAACTCTATTTAAGAAGTTAATTTTTATCAGGTGAGTCATGGTAACAGCCCAGCATTGCATTTTTAGTCCAATGATGTTGTCAAGCATGATGCGTTTAGCATAAGCCACAATCAGAGAGACAGGCTAAGAGCACACACAAAGTCTGTTTCTGTGATTGTGACGGTTCTTACAATAGTGGGATCACACGCTTTAACTCTTTGCATCTTACCTTCACTCAATAACCGTGAGAACACTTCCTTAGCCCGTCTGAATGCTGTTTCTCTGGGCATGGACTATCTTTCACCATGTGTACTATGGTGCACTGATTCTCAGCTGAAATAGTTCTACATATAAGGAGGCGGTCCTCTTCTGATCAGAAGCAGAGCTAAGCCATGAGTGGAGTCTGGGCAGGAGTCTAGCAGACAACAAAGAAGAGCAGTAGATGTGCAGGATGTCCCTCCAGAGAGGAAGGAGAAGAGGTCAGAAAAGATTAAATGATTCCTCCAAAATGTGCTTCACATGGCTAATAAAAGTCAAAGAACTATGAAATATCATACGACATGGAAAAGGAAATGGACAAGATACTAAATACTTGGAAAAGCAACAGCAACAACAAAAAAATGCTGACCTGGAAACCACCAAGGCAAGCTATTTACAAAGTATTTGAAAGAGAAATCTGTTGACACACAGTGGATACCGTGGCACACTGCCTTTTATGTGCCACTTCCATGACAAATGCCTTCAGACTTCAGATGTTTCCCAGTAAACACTTTGGTAGGAGGGGAAGGGAGAATGCATGATGCTAAAAGAAAGGTGCTAAACAATTGGAGGAAATGCCTTTTAGATAGCTCTTAGGTACCGTGGCTATCTTCTTACCTAATAAAACTAATTTTCCTGACCTACACATGTTCACTGAGCCTGCTCTTCTCTTGGCACATTTCCATGCTTTGGGACCAGTGTCTGAATGGTGCTGACAACAGATTTCCATAAGAAAGCTCAAGACTGCCTCCTGTTGTTCTTCAAAGAAGAACTTCCTATCAAGTCTTTAAGAACCCAAATCTGAATTCTGTTCCAAAAGTAGGTGACCTAGGATGCTGCTGGCACTAATGTACTCCAGCATCTATAGCAGTTGGCAAAGTAAGGAGCCCTATAGCTAGCTGTCGTGTCAGACAACACTGTTTCCCTTGCTTGAATGACCAGGTCCTCAGATACATCTCGGTCATCTGAAGGCAGTATTTTGGTAAAACCCTGGAAAAAGATTTCAATTCACAATATAGTCAGTCATGACCTACCTACTCAATGGGAGTTCTTCTATAATTTGTTAAGCACATAAGTGCATTCAGGACACAGCCTCTTCTTTAATATGACAGACAGAGTCTATAATGAACTTCTACTAAAATAGTATTTTCATTCATTGGCCATAAGTTTTGTGTGTCAGCTCAACCTCTGATATATTGAATAAAAATGCTCCAAACATGTCAAAAACCTTTCTTAAAAAAGTCTAATGAAGCTCATTCCTTGCTTATGTTGAAACAGTTTGCAAATAATAGGATCTGAGTCCTTTTCCTGCTGCCACCCTGAAATTATGAGGCATAGACTGGCATCCAAACTATTTTTGGACAGGTCAAAACTTGTTACAGGACTTTAACTAAATGTGACTTAAATCCAGGTTTGAAAAACTGTTGAAATGCTGCCTAGCTCTGTCCATTTGCATTGGCAAAGATATGAGTACACACAACATACGCATCATAAAAATTGAGGTATGTATAAAGGCTTATTCTTCCAATGTTTTGACCAGGCGAATGATACTAGTTTTGCTTCTCTTTCTGCATTTGTCATTTTCCCCAGAAAGCCATGGTTTATGGTTGGAAGTCCAGTTCATTTCATATAAATTTTGGTTGCTTATCAATTGAAATATCCAGTTAACAAATAGATAAATCATTGTGTCACCCTGCCTGTGAAGATCATGGAAAGATTCAAAGAGGAATAAGAAATACTAACGTCGTTCTCACTCTCATCTTTCTAAGATTATATTGCAGAAAGTCCGCTCCTCCAGGATATGAGAATGAGAAGTGACTGTAATGACTGGGTACAAGGCTGGAATACCTTCTGTCTAAGTTCAGGTAGCTCAGATGTAGATAACTACAAATGTGCTAGGCACCTTGTATATGCTTTATAGTCCACAGAAATAAGTATGATACAAAGCATCAGATTTATTTCATTAGGATAAAACAAATTAATCCTCAGACTCCCTGCCTACTGATTATGTCTTTATTGAATAGGATATCTGTTAAAATGTGTCTACATAGTATGTTGAATGTAGGTATAATTTGATGTACCTTGCTTATGGCTGTAATTGCAAATAGTATTCAGTTCTTGCAGCCTTGTAAGAGAAACAATTGCAATCACTAACCCCAGTTGTTAATGCTGTGTTGCTCCATTACTGAACAAAAAGAGATGCTTCTGAGAAGCCCACTTACTCTGCAGAGCGAAATGTTAAGAAAGTCCAATAGAGTATCTGAACTGAGATTTTGAATCATATGGAGTGTGCAATACAAGCTGCTTGCAAGACATAAAGTGATTCACTTTAAACAGAAGTTACTTCCGAACGACAGTCAGTTTTTGAAATGAAATCTCCCTTATTTGTGTTTAAACAGGAAAGAAAAATATTCAAGTGTAAAAGTGAAAAGACAGATGAATTTTAGGAACCATGTATAAGTTGTATCTTCATCTCACCTCTGCATGTTATCTTTCCCGAACAGTAAAGTCATTAACAAGAATATATAGAGTGACCAAATACCTGTTCCTTCTGCATTAACCTCCAGTGTGCAGGGAGAGGCAGGAGCATCCTGGTCTCAGCCAGAGTGCCAATGCACCAAGAGGATAACTGAAATGCTGCTGTGCCAATTTGCACCAGCCGAACATCTGGCTCAGAGAAACACATCTAGGAATTCTTGAGGCCCACCTCTCCCCCCACCCCATCCCCAACCAACTGGCTTAACTGAGAAGATTAAACATCATTTTTTTCTGACTATACAGTTAACTGTCTGTCAATAAAATGTCACTGCAGATGAATTTGGAGGGCTGATAAGAGACCCTTTCCTTTCCATCGGAGGAACTGATGAAGCATTAGGGAGCTACAGTGTGGACTCTCCAATGGCTAATGATGTCTGAGCTTACCCTGTAGCCTTTGCTTAAGTGGCAGTAGATACCCCAAGCCCTACCTTAATCATTTTCCCTTATTCTGGGAGTATTCAAGATATGATCTCACCCTCCTCACCCACCATTCTCACTCGCAAAGGAGAGCTGTGATCCTTTCGCTCTGGGAAATATCCAACATTTGGAAGCAATACTCATGTGTGAAGCTGATAACTGGAGAAAACAAACAGACAAAAAGCTGACAAGCTAACAGTTCCACTCTGTACTCACTTCAATTCCTTTGAAGCTGCTTAATGTTAAACTCACTTTCTGAAGTCTGATTTTGTCAGGATCTTATTTATTAAAACAGGAGCCAATCCCTCTTTTCCTTAAGCCCAGCTGCAGCTAGTTCCCAGGGATGTAAGTATGGCTGCAGGGGTCCAAACCACAGTCCCATCCAGGCCAGTGTCTTGTTTCCATAAATGGCCATTTTCCAAAAGCCGTCACCTCAGAAAGAGTGTAAAAATAAACAAAGCACGTAGTGATAATTCTCCAAATATTCTCCCAGCCTCCAAGAATTTACAGCTCAAGTACTTCCTGAAATACAGGGTCTATCTTCCTGCTTGATAATTCCCCATGGATGCTACTTCTATGAACTCAGCCGGTTCACCCCTGAGCCTATGTTAACTCTAAGTATCCAAAATATCCCACAGAGGGGAGTTCACGTAGTCAAGAAGGTATCCTTCATCTCTATTCAGATAGTTAATAAGTAACTTTAATTCCTCAGGGATTTTGACGAACCTTGCCTGGAGAAGTTCCTTAGAAGACTTCACAGAGACTGCTTGCAGGATTTTAAATCCTAACAAGTAGAAAAATCCACAAAAATGTAGATGGTATTCATGCCAGCAGATACAGCCATCTCCATTGCAGACACCCCCATCTGAGATAATCACTGAGTGTTCAGTGATAATAAAGGCAACAGAGTCTAGGACCTGATTCAGTTCATCCTAAAGAGAGGGAGAAGATTGTCCCCTGAAATGTCTAGTTCTATCCTTTAATCATGAAGACAATCCAGGCTAATAAGCTCCGGTTAAGATGTTTAAAATACAAATCATGCCACCACAGGTGTCTGCAGGCAATTTTGGATGACATTGCCCCACTGTCACATGGTGACAAAAGACCCCACAGATAAATCAAAAGAGCAAATCAAACAGAGTTTTGTAAGAAAGCAGTCATGTTTGTTTCAAGTTCTGGAGTTCACAACAATGCAATATTTTCCATTTAAAATCTATGTCTATTGTTTGGCTTGCTCTACTGGACAAAAGCAGGGGATTAATATAAATATCTATGTGTACATTTATAAATTCAGCTGGCACTTGTGGTATCTCTGCTTCTGCTATGGATATTTGTATGAGACTTTTCTGTCCCACCAGTCTCCAGGCTTCAGCAATTGGGTTGTTAGACAAGCAGGAAGGAACACGTGTCTTTGAGCAAAAAGGGCAGATGAACAGGGGTTCAGGAGATTTATACATGCTAATTCTTGGATAAACATCCTCATCTGGACTCCAGTCTATCAGTTACAAACTGGAAACCCTGCCCTGCCTGTAGTCCAGGGCGAAGTTTTCCACTCATGCTGGCTCCTCCTCAGAGGAGGTGTCTCCACTGTCCGCATGATTTTCCAGCACAAGAACTACCATTAACCCCATTTCATTACAAGGGAAAATGGGTCATGGAACAGTTATCTGTGCAGTCCGTCAGCTGCAGTGCTTCCTGAGCCCAGATAAGTGCTCTAAGACCAGGCTGCACTCTAAGACCAGGCTGCACGACTGGTTTTGAAATACCAGTCAGATTTCACATATTTAGCAGAGATCATCCCCTTGTGCTTCTCCACAGCCAGGCTCAGGTGGCCATGTTCATGCATGGCTGTGAACTGTCAGTCACCCAGGCCGGGTTCATGGTGTTACGGACCAAAATTCAAGCTTCAGCTGCCTTGCACCTTCCAGAATGTCTACTCCTAGTCTTTCTCCCCTCTCCTGTCCCAACATCCCACAGTCATTTCCCATCATGTTACCAGCCCTAGCATTCTTTTAAACACTGGAGAGATTGAGACTAAGGTAGCCTTGTGTTGTTCTTGGATTTTAGTTTTTCTTGCCATTTGTTAAAAAAAAAAAACATATAAACAAACAAAATACCACTTAAATTTGACATCCTACATCTACATTTAGGTAATGGAATAAAGACCAAAGTATAAGGTCACTGCAGGGCCAGCCTTACACTTTGTGATGATTTCAAATTAGCTGGAAATCAGGTTGCTTGTTTTCTCTGAATATGGACTTGGGAATTTAACTTGAAGCATATCTTCACTTGTAAAGTTACCTTTTGGTCTTGGGTTGAAATACAACACTCAGACAGGATACTAGCTTGTGTGGTTTAGATAGTTTATTATGATATGTCTTAAAGAGAGATGTAGTACTTTCCTGAGCATCCCAGGAGCTATACTGAAGATTATTATAAGTTATAGGATGCTGGACACACTTCTCACATACTGTTGCCTGAGCACACTGCATCTTACATCTTTACTGCATCTTTTGGCTCCTGCAAAGCTTAGGTCTTTAAATGAACTCAAAATCTCAGGAGAGGGGCTAATAACCAAGGTTGCTATCTCCTATCAGGCAAAGGATCAACTAGAGTTCAGTTGTTCACTACAGGCATCAGTACTAAAAAATGAAAGGTCTTGCGGCCCATCCCCTGGCCCCAAGGACAGCTGTTCCACCTGCAGAGCTTACCTCTCATCCTCACGCCGCAAGCAGGGCAGTGGTGTCTGTAGCTGAGAGCCCCTTGCTGGGGCTGGGTCCTATATAACAAGGTGTGAGCTGGGCCAGGCCAAAACCAGCCCAGGGAGCCAGAGTTGGACCTGGGCCACGACTGCCTTACTAACATAGAGGGCATGAGGGAAACAGAGGGACCATGAGCTATTTAAAGGGATATTATGTCATTCCTGCATATGCCCTTCTCTTCCTCCCAGTATATTCATTTTCATGCACGTACATGTGCACACAAACATATGTATACATACATAATTACATATAAGTTAAATACCACCACAAATGTAAAACATTTTGTGGAAGTTGGGTACACATACACATAACAGTGTATGCAATACATGCACATAAACACATATGTATACTTACATGTCACATATACATATGTATATACACACATATTAGTACATATACACATATTGATGAAACACTTATGCTTTTTCTAATAGCTAAATCTCAGCCACAAGTGTTCTTTGAAGCAGTAGTCCTGTCTGGCTGTAATGAAAGAAACTTTTTATCCTGCAAGAAAGAGAGGGAAAAAGCCCCTATTCTGTTAAAAATAAAAAATAAAAAAGCCAAGCCCACCAAAACTTATAAATAAAAAGTCACAATGAGGGAGGAAGAAGATTTGGAACCAAGCCTGCCTATGTGACACGGAGTAGCAGGTATCTTTGACGGACGGGAGCATCCAGCACGAAAGTGCCCCCTCCTTGTCTGTAATGTAATCCAGCTGGGCACGGTGCCCTACTCTTGGGCTGCTCACTGGGAGCCAGCGATGCTCAGATATGTCCTCTGCACAGGTCAGCAAAGGTGATTCTGGACACCAGCCCCCTCCATGTTGCATCAGGTGGCACAAGGGGGCTCTGTGGAATGCTGTGCACAGCAGGGGCTCCTGGGCTGGTTCCTCCCCACCTACTCCTGCAGCAGATGCAACAGCACAGGGTCTGCTTGGCAGCAAAGCTTCTTTTGCTCTTCTGCAGCTGTGCCCCCCTCCTTTCCTATGACTTCCTGATCAAGGTCACAGGGAGATGATAATAGCTGTATCGCAGGAAACACAGCCACACTTTGACGTTTCCTCCCTTCTTGGGAGCTGGGAGGTGCGGCCGTCACTGAAATGAAAAATGGGCACACCAAGCAGCCTCTACTTTGATTTGGATCATGTAGAGAGTCTGGGGTAGAGCCAGGAGCTGAGCCCAGCTTATCTGGACACAATAAAATGCTTTAACCTCTCCAAGAGGAGAAGGACACAAAGGTAAGAGAAGAAGGGCACATTCGAAAACACACAAAAACTCAGTATTCTGCTCTCATTGCTGGTGCAGCCCTCGAACACCCATCGCTCAGGGCCTTCTAAGGTATGAAGCATGTGCTGGCTCTCTGCTTCTGGAGGCTGAAGAAACCTCTCAGCCAGAGGGTGTAGCATTTATAAGGGTAATAGTGAACTGAGGTTCATGGCATGCCCAAAGTAAGGTTGGAGTAGATGTCATGCCTCCCACTGAACACAGCTTGCCTTGCCAGAGATTAGCAGCGGGGGGAGAGGTGTGAGATGACAGGAGAACCAAGTCGTGGTGCAAGGTGCATGTTTGCCTGTGGCCCAGAGGTGCTGTCTCCCTCTGTGGGATGCACTGAAGAGCTGAGCTTAAAAAATGCTGTTCCTCCTCGTAGACTGGTGTCTCCCAGAAGTATCCTGGCATCCCACAAAGGACGATGGGAGTATCTCAGCTCTTTCCCTGAAAAGCTGCACCTCTGGCACCCTCCTTTAGGTCTCTGAGAGGTGCAGAGACCTCCTGGCACTGGGCACTCATCCCAGACGATTGAGAAATGGATTCAGAGGAATTGGCACAAGCATGCCAGGAGAGTTTGAGAAAACAAAGTGTCAGAAGATGCCAGCTTTTTCCACCTGTTGCCACCCTTTGCTGACAGTCCACAGCCATGTCACCTCAGGGAATGGTGTGCAGATGCATCCTCCTTGCTCAGGAATAACAAACACCTCTGAGGCAGTCTCTTCTCAAGCCCTACGAGTGCAATTCCTCATGTGAGTGTGCGTTTCCCTGCTTGACTCATTTCCTGTTTTGCTGCTGAGGGAAGAGAACACCTGGTGACCAGCAAGTGCCAAAAGTTGCATCTTTGAGGTTTGAAGGAGGGTGTGGGGAGGATTACTGGTTTCCCTGGATCACCAGGCCTCTCCGCTTGCCAGGAAAAACACCACCTGATCTGCTGGCAAATGGGGCAGATGCTCAGAGATTTGCAGCTCTTTGCAACCTGCTCACATGCGTCCTAACCTCTGCAGTTCCTGGAAGCCTGAGACCCAAGGGTCATGCTCCAGATTGTGCGACAGGATGGCATCTGTCACACCGCAGGGTGGGGTGGCACCCTGGGTCCCCCGGTCCACCCCACACAGCATGGGGAGGATGTGACTGGGAGCCCCGCCAGCCAGGGGTGTGTTATCCTCCCCAGAGCTGGGATGCCCGTCTGCCAGCCCCTGGCAATGATGGTTAACATCCTGGAGCAGGAGAGAAGAGCAGCATGATGTGAATACCCAAATCAAGGACCTCGGAGGGGAGCATATGGTGGCAAATAACAGCAGGAGTTTTATGCTCAGCATGGGGAGTGTCATGGACCTCCTGCTGTGGGAGAAGGTGGGAGAGAGGGAATTGCTTCTCCTCTCCTTCTGCAGTGACAGGTGCTACAGGCACATATGTCATCGCTCCTGACCCATCACGGACACACCGGAGGAGGAATAATCTCCCTCCAGAGAAAAGAGTGTCACAAAATAGCTTCCTCTCTTTTCCAATCTGTTACAAAAATACCCCCCAGCAGTGCCAGCGGGCTCAGCTTGGATACCCATATGAGGAGCCTGGGGAAAGGCAGAATTAGACAGGATGACTGTTACTAAATGGCTGTCCCACCATGTGACTCAGAGCAAACATTCTCCGAGCCTCCTGAATAATGAGAGGCTGTTAGTGCCAGCTAATTAGCAGCAAGCTAATGGCTCGGTTGCTGGAGACTCTGGCTGCAAGTAAATTAAGTAAGAACAAAGGAAATGAAATCTACTGAACAGCGAAGTTATTGGGGGCAGTAGCACAGGACAGTTCCAGGAATAAACTTAATAGGCTTAGTAGTATTTAGGTGTAGCTAACAAGAGCAGAGGTTAACATGCTGCTTGCTAATTTATTCCATCCTCTTGACTAGAGGCAAGGAGAAGGGACAGAAAATGAAGAAATCCTTGGAGTGGAAGACAAGAAAACATTAAAATGTCTTCAAAGGGAAGATAAGCTGCTTCAGGCAGCCTTTAGACATTTACGCCCAAACAGGTCTTCAGAAAAAAGTGAAGCAAGATTAAAAGGGAAGTTAGGTTATCAGATTGGACATAGCTTGAGGAGTCAAAAGGCACGGAGTCAGGCTTTGAGTCTACTGTCCTTCCCTACAAACCTGAAACAAGTCACCTAATCTAATCCATGCCTCCATCAGCCTCTGCTCCTGTCCAGCCTCTGTGCAGAGACAACTGCTACACAGTTCAGCAGAGTCTGACCATTGTAACCACTTCCTTGGGGAGAGCTTTCCTGCAATCCCATTTAGTTTGAAGTTGGCATTTTCAGTTGGATTTCTTTCCCCCTTCTTAACATGTGTGCTTTTAAACTACAATAAAAAGAGATATTCTTGTTCCTGACTTTAATGTTGTTGTTGTTGTTGTTGTTGTTGTTTTTCTGGTCATTGCCAGTCCTTCTCATTCATAATTAATAAACAGTTTTCTTGAGACGATTAGTTTTTGGAAAGCATTTTCACAGGACAGAAAAGAGACCAAGGCCCCAATTTTTTTAAGCATCTTAAGTTTCTGACTCCTCCTGGGCTCCAGGAGACCTTGGTGTCCAAATACTGCTAAAAGTCGGGGCCCAACAGCCCCATGGAGGGTTCCAAGTCTGAGCATCTGAAGTTAAATCTATGAATCATTCCTCCCTTTTAGCCCACGTGCAACATGGGACACCAAATCTAAAAACTTTACTTCTTCCATGATTTTGCCCTTGCTTAGGCTCAGAAAGAAAGGATACAGCAGAGATATCATAAATAGTGGCAGTGCTCTACCTCTGCTTCATATCTGTAAGTCTTCCTTCCAGATTCTCTCATTTCAGTGACCATACATCAAATCAAAATCTTCTTGGACACTGTGTTTAGCTAAATTTTACCTGACCTTTCTCCAGCTGCAAAATGAGTGTACTCTTGACTCTCACTGAAGAAAAAGAAATGGCCGTTTCTGCATCAAGGTCTCTGCAGAGTGAAATCTCCTTGGGCAACTGCAATTTTGATTGCAAATTTCATGGTCAAATGAATGATAAACCACCAGGAGGGGTGGAATTTACAGGTCGGATATTAGCTTGCTTGTAGTAAGATAACAGTAATAATATACGGGCAGATATAAATTCATTAAAAATAGAAATATACTTATTTGCTTTGGTCAGGGAAAGAACCCGTGACTAAGTATAGTAGCCTAATGAGTTCACAGTCAATGGCTCAGCTGTATTACCTGTCCATGTTCATAGTCTTCGGATGTATGATGTGCTGTGGCTTAGATAACCCTTAATGGGAAAGAACTGAGCTCTGACCGTGCTATTGGGGTGGGCAAAGAGCTTGCTCACACAAGCATGTAACAGATGAGAGTTTTAAGCCACATTACCTTGTTTGTGTGTTTGAGCTCCACCTCCTCATGGTAGAACACATTGCTGTAGGTATGCCTGGTTACACTCTGTCGTCCTCATCTGTGAAGGTGGGGATCTGAGTGAATTTTTGGTGACAAGAAGTCACTGAAGCTGAAGGGTTTCAGTCCTCTTTCTCAGCTTAGTTAGCATCCCAGCCATGAGACCTGTGGTTACCTGATCACCCCAGACAGCACACTAGCTTCACCCTTTTCTGTTCTGTGGGAACACAATGAATTCATTCTTGCACACCATTAGCAAGGTCCCAGTTCAGTGGGATGTTCTGCAAGCTGAGCACATCCTGGTTACACTGGTTCATAGTCCTCTTTTGCTGAAATAGGACAGAGGATGGAATGAAGGTGAAGATTCACCTAAACTTGCCCTGCCTAAACAGTGATATGGCAGACCTCAAAACAAGCCATGCAATTGCCCTGTTACTAAACAATTTTACAAAGAGAATTGAGCAGAAAGAAAAGGACATAAATCTTGACGGTGTTAGGCAGAAGTTAGCTGTTACAACTGAAGACATGACAGTCTGCAGTTGTTCATCACAGCTGTCCAGTTCTAGCACAGCTACATAAGAGGTTACCATCACATCCTGATTTATTTCAGTCCAGCATTGAAAGGATTAGTTTAAATTACTGATGAAACTGCTTGACTTTGCATTCACATAACCTCTTAAACTACCACAGCCAGATATATATCAGTTAAGTATAATGGATGAACATTGTTATGTTATATCATTACAACTGGTTCCACAGCTCATCTAAATCTTCAGGACATAAAATATTCATCTGCTATCAGAGATGGTAAGAACTTCAGACTTTTGAAGCAGACTGCTCCTGGGAGTCTTGTTGATGTATTGGGTAAAGGCATTGGAAGGGAATGGTGGGTGTTTGGAGGTTGAGGTCTCATGTTTCCTTTATTTTTCTTGGTTATTAGAGTTTAACAGAGGCAAAACCAAAATCAAAATCACTTATCATTCACTTATGAATTCAACAATCAGTGAAGATCCCCAGGATCTCCACAAAGGCAGGTAACTCTGCTCTGACATCCAATCACGGATCTGGCTAGTTCTCTGCAGTCAGCCAAGCTGGAAAACATTGCCCTATGTTTCTTAAAGTTTCTTAAAGAAAAGTATTTAAACTGTCCTTTACTCTGTCCTGATTTGTGCTGGTTACATTCTGGAGAGAATCCCTGGAATCAGTATTCTGTCCACAGTTAAATCTCTCAATCACTCTATACCACAAATTTGGGCCATGGTCTGAGAGCTAGACACCTGCAAACAGACCAGAAAAATAATAGCACAGCAGTCCTGGAAAGCTCTCCCAAGTAAGGTAGGTGAGCGCAAGACTGGAGGGATTCCCCTCTGGTAGCTATGAGCAAAGCTGGTTGGGCAGGGGTAATATTGAGATGAAAACTGTGCCAGTTCAAGGTGGACTCTGAAGTTTGAGGACAGCTTCCCCACAGGGTCTTGCATAGATAAAGCAACACTCTGTGTTACAAGTTCCAGTACACCCTGCTCCTGTGTGACAATTTCCTTACGGATTTAAGACATTGCATTGCTTCCTGTCCTGACCTGCCTGCCAAAAAGGGACAGCAGTGTGGGTGTCCAAGAAGACAGACAATGTTACACAGCAGGTTGTTTCCCTCCATTGTAATACATACTCCGCATCATATTTTTCCTTCTCTACTGCTCCCAGCTGACAAAGGCTCCCCTTTTGCAAGCTGCAAAGCAGCCCCTGTTCAGGAATGTCATTACTAGAGGGGCTTTAAAATAAAGCAGGGCACACAAAAATGTGATGACTTGTCAAAAATGCAGGCTGCAAGGTGTTTAAGGCATGAATTTCCTCTTAATGAAGCCTCGCTGAGGGAATATTGCATTCAGCCTAGAGTGCAAGCGATGATGTATCACAAATTTATGGCTGTCCCCAAGCGTTTCCCAGAGTGAGGAAGGGGGCATGAAAATAGCCACACAAGGAAGGGCTTGTAAAAATCACTGCCATTCAAGCTGTTGCCTGGCCCCAAGCCATATCTGTCAGAGGTTTTCAGAGCATTGGGGTGCAGCACAGCTCAGTAGTAGCACTGATTAGATGCAAAACCTGTGCTGATTTCCCCTTTGGCTGGTAGTCCACAGCTGGTTTGGATGCGCAGTTGAGGGACATAAGACATAGCAGAGTTAAACATTATCATGGGCTGCACTGAAAAGGGGCATGAAGGAATGCACTAAAACAGGTTGTCTGCCAGAAAGTTGCCTCCCCCATTCCCGATAGTCACATTAATCTCTTCTACCCTAAAATAAATGGCCTGTTATTTCCACCTGAAAGAGAAGTGACGGCTTCAGTAGTGGGGGATGTGAAGTCTTCCCCTCTCTGCAGATGAACAAAGCAATGGCCTGTTTGAATAGGAAAAGTCAGTTACCGTCTGTCACCAGACCTGGTGCATGCACATATCAGGCATCCTGCAAGGTCCATCACCATAGTTGCCCTGACTTGAGACAGGGAGAGACGTGTTTCTTCCCTGCGCCTTTTAGCATCCCTCCACCTACTCTCAGCCTCCATTGGACACCTGACCACGTAAGGGTGTCTTGGAAAGCTGACTTCAGATGTGAGATTAACACTGGTTTGTGCAAAATTTCCTCAATTAATATATAGCTAAAAGGTGGAAATTTCTATTGCTTGAGTGAGCAAGAATTAATTCATATATGGTCATTTCAGCCTAGAGGGACAAAGCCTGGTAGCGGTCAAGTTTATACCAGAAGTATTGTTTATCCCTACTGTGCCTGTACCTAGAAACCAGCCTCAGGTAGGGCTGTAGCCTCTCTTTTGCTCCATGCTGCACACACCATTCACAGACGCTCATTTTATTTTGACATGTGGTCTTAATGCATGAGTGTGGGTTCACAGAGCAGGAGAAAGGCTGCATTTAAAGGAGGAGAGTGGTAGAAGTGCTTGCTTTGGCAGAGTCCTGAACACAAAGGATTTGCTCTAGGAGATACCTGCTGCTTTGCCACCATTATGCAATAAGTCATTGCGCACATGTCCCTTCTGGAATAACCCTTGAAAGCAAGAGAAGACTCAGGATAGTACAGAAAAAGAGGCCAAATTTTGCAGGGTTCGAAAAGTTGGATTTCTTCCTACAGCCTCACCAGTAACTTCCAAAATTGTGTGAGGTCAGAGCTGGGAGTAGAACTGATAAAGATGTGAGTTAACTTGTCTGTGCAGGTGGAGTGCAGAGACTGATTTTCTGTGGGTTGCATTTTCTAACTGGCTGTATTTCACCACTGTGTTCAGCACCATTTGGCATCAGCAGAGTTGCAGTAGGGACAACTTTGGCCCCGTAAAGCTAAAAGTGGATGTGCAACATGTTTCTTTGACTACTAAATAACCTTTTTCTCCATGTCATTCGTCTTTAAGTGGACAAAGCTGTCTTGTGGTGCCTAGAAGTGTGAGACCATCACAGGAAACGCAGTTCATTCCAAAAAGAAGCATTGTGTCTCTATTTTACCTAGAGGGATGCTGAGGTACAGAAAGGTGAAGCAGGTCACACAGCAGGTCACTGCAATTAGAATTCATGTCTCTTGATTCCCAGCCCAAAATCTAATTTGGAGTAAAATTTGACTTGACAATATCCTTTTAAGCCTGGAATTTTACAGGCTATGAAAGTAAAGTGATCAGTTCTGACTAGAGTACCTTTCTGACTTTAACAAATGAAAAACAAATAAAAATAAAAAAAGGGAAGGGGGAAGGGGAGAAAAAAAGCATAGATGCATTCAGCTGATGGGTTATTCTCAATCCAAAGAGAGAAAAAGGGTGAACAAAAACCCAAACCTACAACACATTCTCAGTCAGAATTTAGACTTTTATCTCTCCTGATTCCCAATCATTTGAAATCTTTTGCAGGTAATTTGAAACAGCTGACATTTTCCCTACATGAAAGAATAAACATTTAATTTGCACTGCCAATTTGGGAGGAAGAATTCTAATCCTATTTGGTCAGCCTCAGCAAAAGCACAGCTGAATGCAAGATCATCTGTAATTACTGCCTTGGTGCTATACACGGTGCAAGTAATTCAATCAGGAATCCTGATGGGGAGGATCAGGCTAAAATAATACAAACCCAATATTTAGCAAATGGATTTTAAGTCCCATCTGCTCTTCTGGGTCAGCAGCCCCAAGGTGGCAAAGACCAACAGTGTCTAAAGGTCAAATCCCAGAGGCATCTGGGACTGATGGCTCCCACAAAGACTAGTTCGTGTTCTCTCCTAGATGGGTGCCTGTCATATCCAAACCACCATTGCTCTAAGGGAGCTACTAGTCATCTCTTTGGCAGCCTCAGTGGAAAAGTCGAAGGTTAAATGTGTTTCAGAGAAGAGCAAACCCTTTCTCATCTGGAGGTGATCCACATGGGCGAGGCCTACAGGCAAGATATAGGCCAAATCCACAGAACTCATGATTACCTGGCCTTTTCATTAAATTATATGTCCTTCTTCTGTCTCTCTGTCTGGTGACACTTTTTTCAGCTAAATTTTTATCACAATGTTCTGTTTATAACATGGTTTTGAGACCAGCTGAGAATGACAGGGTGGCAAAAATGATCACAGATTCAGAAAAAATGACATGATCAAAGACTGAAGGAAACAGTTCTTCGTTCTGGAAGTGAAAATACTCAGGCAGAATCAAAGAACTGTCTTAAATATGTGAGATACTTGTGCAGAGAAGAAGGGAATAGGCCATGTGCCCTGGCTGGGACAAGCAGAAGAATATTTCTTCCAGGGAAATGACAAAATAACCAGGACAGGATTTCTTTGTCGTACTGAAGATAGCCACAGAAGCAATGGAGTCAAGGATAGAGTATGTTGTCATGACACAGACGTCTAAAATGGGTCCAGCGGATGTTACCTTAGAAGTGCCTGCGTATCTCAATTGACTACAAAGGGAGCCCATGGTGGAAAAGTTCATCTGTGGATGTTTAAACAGCACAAGCCTACAGAGGAGGTGAGAAGAATCTTGACTTTGGAAAAACTTTCTTGTGGCAGCAGTAATAAAGTAGAAGGATATATTGCTTTGAAGAAGGCATAGAGCATTTGTTATTAGAGATTTAAATAGAAGTTACATAAATATTTTCCAAGGGTGACATTTCTATACACTCTTCTGCCCTTGAGCAAGGCATGGATTATTATCTTTGAGATCTCTTTCAGGCCTTGGGTTTTCTGAACTCTCTCCCTGCATGTGAGGATATGGACTATACCAAACAGGTAGATTTCAGGGTACTCCTCCAAAATAAGGGGGAATTACAGAGCTATGAGTAGAGATGTAGCACGTAGACTTACAGCCACGGTCCTTTTGTGGGCTCTTGGATCAGTCATCAGGAACCTGATTCATTTGTCTGCACACAGGGCCATTGGAGACGTCCTCAGACAACCTTGCTGGTCACCAGCTCCTGAAGGTCCCATTGGCCCCATGTCAGATCTGTCAGTGATTTGTGTCTGCCCAGGACACCTGAAGGTACACAAATGGCTGCTGCGATCTATGTTCTGACTGCAAAGCCAAGCTCCTGAGATCTTTCTACAGCCAAGAAGCAATGGTATTTCCAGTGACCATTGCTCTCCACCTACTCAGTTAATCACCTGCTGAAATCATTTCTTGCTCTCCCCTGACTGCTGGTTTAAGTACGTTGTATCTTGCCCTGTGGTTGAGTTGGCAGATGCATAACAAGCACACAAACCATATATTCCTTCTCTACTTGAAATAGAATATTTCTTCTACAATGCACAATTTCTGTTCAGCTCAGAACAAACATGGAAAAACAAACAGGATTCGTGTTCGGAGAAGTGTTTGATCCCCATTGCTTTTTCATCACCTGAAATTTTTCATCTGCCGGACATCCTCAGGATGTCAGTCTCCATAGCAGCAAACTGACATCACCATAGAAGGTTGATGGCTTAATTCAGGTTTGGGATTTGCAGGTGTTTCAAGGGACTGTGCTGTTCATGTAGGTGATGGCTTTGAAAAAGCGATCAAAGAGAAGAGGGGAGTGAAAACCAAGGATCTTAAGTCAAAAGATATCTATGTGCAGCATATTTCATAATTCATATTAATTAAAGACCCAACTGAATGGGCACCCATTTCCTTAGGCGTTATGTAAAAATAATTTCTGCCTAGGATGACTATGCAATATAAAGATAATGTGGAAGAAGAGAACTGAAATCTACTCATGCTTTTTCCATACAAAATGCTGAGACACATCACAGCCTCTACAGCAGAGGCAAGAGTTGGATATGGTCCTGTTGAAACATAGCTTAGTGCAATAATACCTTTCCTTTTACCTTTAAATATCCAGTAAAAATCATACCTCCAAAATATAATGGCCCAGGTGAAATGTAAACCAATACTGGTTCAGTGTGGTTCCTGCTTTCCATTCCAGTGCTCTTTGGTTATCTTTTTGGAGTTTGTAAGAGATTTCCAAGCATCCATTTACCTCCAGACCAGGTTCCATGGTCACAAGAATCTCAATTTGGCTTAAATATCATCAATGACCTTGGAGATGGAACACAGATTCAGTCTGATGTGGATGTACTGGTTGATCTTTTTTTCACTAACCTCCGATATTTTTTATTCATCTTATTATCTCTGTGTTGTTTTGGTGATCTTTCCAAGGCAGCAATACCCAGCACGTAACCATATAGAAACAGGCTGGATCTCATCACCAGGTGCTGGCACCCACACCAGCCACCCATTGCTAGACATTGTCTCCATCCATGGTGCTCTCTGCATCTGCTTTTTCACTCCTCTGTCCTCTGTATGCTCAGGTTTCCTACAAAGAAAGGAGCCTGGCACTGAATCTGTGACTACCCCAGAAAGGAAAGGTTTATTCTCACCTAAGTCTGTGCAAATAATTACTTTAGTAGTAGTAGTAGTAGTAGTAGTAGTAGTAGTAGTAGTAGTAGTAGTATTTTGTTTTGTTCCATTCTTGGGAGAGATACTTATTTTTTGCCTTTTTCTTTTCAAGGACAAACCAAAACTTATGGAACTAGAGTGAGGGTGCATGGGGAAAGAGAAGAAGAATGAAGAGCAGTAAATAGTATAAAGTTGACTTAAAAACATGTTCAATTTTTTGTTGTTCCCCAAAACTACTACTTAGGTTGAAAATGAAGGAAGTGATTTTTTTCCATACCTAATCTAACTGGTGAGATTTTGTTTTTAATTAAGTGTCAGAGCATTATTTAAAACAAACAAACAAACAAACAAGTAAATACTTGATATTTGTAAGACCCCCAAAAAAATCAATTTAACTTTTCCCATCCATTCATGGAAGTGTGCATACAGAAGGTAGACAAGTCACAGAAGGACAGGTGTATAAGCTCTCTGGAGACACAGCAGGTGGGCACACACCTTGCTACAGCTTCAAAAATGTCAGGGACATCCCAGACACCCAGCAATGCACAAACCCCGGTATCTCCAAAGACATCCTGAACACACACACACACACACACACAAAGAGGAGTTTCATTCTCTTCTCCTGGACTTTATTTTGTACTTACTTTGCATGGTGCTGGTGCTATTTCTGGCCTCACAGTGCTGACATGGAGAAAAATTAACAGGACGAGCAAGAGATGGAGGAGAGCTGACATCACCTTTGGAACTCTTTCTCTGCAACCCCCTTTGTAAAACTGCCCCTCACCAGTGGCTGTTTTATCCTGCCATTAACAAGGGGCTTTTCAGCACAGCACCTAAATTACATATGCATTCTGCATTCTGCTTGCTTTGTCTGATCGAAAGCATTTAGTAATTTAGTTTCCTTTCTGTGTAGGAGATATTTAAACAGCTCTTGTTCCACTGACTGAGCTTATTTTAATGAGAACAGCTTATTTTGGTCAACATTTCAGTGTGATATGAGACTTAAATAGCAAATGACTATAGACAGAGCTGGCTTTACATGTCCTCCTGTAGCGGCATTCTGGGTTATCTGTCCTAGTTAATGGGCATCCCTTCTTAAATCCCTTCCCAAGCCCAGACAATGATTCTGCTGCACTGATTTGTTTTAGCTGGTGTCTGAGATAATCTACCTTCTTCAAATGAATGATGGAGCACTTGCAACTACTCAGACTCTGAATGGTAAGTTCAAGTCACATCTATTTTTTGCTGTATTTATTACAAGCCGTTTTCAGAGTTTGGAAATGCTAATAGATAGAGCACTAAAGTGTGTAAATGTGGGACTCATCTGATTTTGTAAGGGCCTTTTAGCTTTCAAATTGAGACAGCTGGAGGTAGGTTAGGACCCTCTGTGTTGCTGTTTTCCCCATACATTTTTTGAAAAGACAGTCACAAGTTAATACAGACTAAATGTAGGTGTTTAGGGTGACCTGTATGGTGACCTGTAGGGTGGCACGAACATTTCTTCAGGAGCCATTGACTGTAGTGATTAGAGGTTTAATCCAGTTGTCTAATTAGAGGTGCCTAGTGAGGAAAAACAGTCAACACATTGCTACGGAGCTGGCAGAAATGACAATGCTGAGCCATTTGAATCAGCAGCTGGAAGCCAGGACATCTCAAATGTAACTGGCTGTACATACCTGGTCAGCTCTAGTTCACATGGAGACGCTGAGCTGTGTGTTCCTCATACAATCAAAGGGAAGATTCAGGCACCTAAAGAGGCATCTAGTGCCATCTGATCAGCCATAGACTGTCAACAAAACCTCCAGCTACTGCTCCGGAGTGTTGGGTCCCCTGTAAGCCTTTGTCTTATCTGCCAGGCCCATGTCAAAGTCTCATATGCTTTTTGGCACCTCCAGTGGACCTTGGCTATGTGTAGTGAGCTGATTCATGCCCAATTTAAACTTCCAGCAGAAAGCAGGTGAATCCCCTGGTCAGCCGCTTTCTCAAGTCACCCAAGGCAGCAGGAAAAGAAGTGTGGAATTGAATTTAGGCTCCTTGGTTTCACAGTCTTGGCCTGAGCTACTGATCTATCTCGTTTCTAGCTCTGCTGGGTCACATCTAAGCATGTATTCTGGGCCTGCCTGCTCCCCTCAAAGCCCAGGGCTTTTACATCCCATGCAGGGCACTTTGAACTAATTCCAGTCATTTCAGAAAGAGACAGTGTTTCCTGTTTCTACAACCCAGCCGACTCCTTAATCCTTTTATCCAGCTACTATTGTGCCAACTTGTCCTTGTGTTCCCATTTGACCTCATCTTTATTCTTTCATCCACGGGCTCCATTCCCACTCCCTGTACAAGGCACGTACTTTAAGCTAGCACTATGAAGTGGAGTTATGTGGTTTATAGAGAAAGAAACTATTGGGTAAGTGTGCATAAACACGCATGCACACACATACACACATGCCCCAGGTCAGCCTCTCCCTGTTGCTTCACTTCTTCCATTCCCTGACCAACTGTGACACCGAACAAGTCACTTGACCTCTCTCTGTCTGAGTTTACCCAGCCGTAAAATGGGGATAAAAATACTTCACCTACCTCAGGCAGGACATGTGGTTTAATTCCTTCATGTTTTCAAAGTGCTTTGAGTTCCTGAGCTGGACAAGAATTGGCTTAAATTTTCTCGAGTGACTAAGGTTCATGGTGCCCAATTTGACATACATTAAACTGGTCTTGCTTGTCCTTGCTTTGGTTGCTTCCGCACCAGGAGTTGCCAGGGGACCTTAGGCAAATTGTTTGCGCCTTTTCTTTAGGGAAAAGATTTTTGCCACAGAGGGCATGGATCTCTAAAAATAAAAATCCATGTGTATTAGATATTTCTGACAGTTCTGGGCAACTGATGTGCTTTCTGAGTCTGTGTTTGTAAGATACTAGGCCCAGCGAGGAACAATTTGCTTGTACCAGGATGAAATTCATTTTCACTGATTTGTTAGGAGATTTTTTTTTTTTTTTTTTTAATGACGTAAAGCCCATTTTGGACAAATCACTACTAAACACTTTAGATATCACTGTTTCCATTTCAGACAAGTTAGGACAGACTTGATTGCAGAGATTTTGCCCAGTGTTGTTGTTGTCCTACTACAGGTAGATGCTGTAGTTTATCTGGAGAAGACATAAGATTCACTGACACAAAGCTAACATTCAGCATATTCAGGTTCAACTAAATCCCAGATTTTTTAATAGTCTGAGGTATTAACCACTGAAAAAATTTCCCCAAAGGGCAGCAGGCTTTGCATCACCTAAATCTTTGAAATCAAGGCCAAATGTCCTTCTGAAAGTGAGGATCCAGCCCGGACAGAAGTTTTTAGAGACACTGTATAGATTGTTGAGGGAACGTTTCTGATCTGAACCCTCTTATTACTTTCTTAGCAAATGTAATGACTGCTACTCTGTAATAGCTACCCCCTCCCACTCCCCACCTCCTCTCCAGGCTGAAAGATTAGTGATTACATGAGTAAATACTGTATTTTTTTCTTATTGTGACCCCTGATAAGGCACGTGGAGAACTTCCAGACTACGTTAAGATCAGATATGAGAGGCACCACACAAAAGGGAATCTTTCCCTCCTGGACACAAAAGAATATGGTTCTCCATCTGTGGTGGTTTTACCCGGCTAAACAGGCGACCTCCACCACAACCGCTCGCTCGCTCTCCCTCCTCAAAGAAACAGGGGGAGAAAATATAATGGACCAGGGCAGCTTCTGGAATCTTCTCACAGAAGCCACCCCTGTGGCCCCCCTGCTACCAAACCTTTACCACTTAAACCCAATACACCATCATTTACCAAAAATAAGGCAAAAGTTGGCTGAAATCCATGAAATCCAGCTGTCATTCCCATTTTTCCTCAATAGCTGCTTGGTGTTTCATGTATTTTGGAGGCTATGCAATTGCGTCTCTTCTTTTCCCCCCTTTTCTTTCATGTCTGCTTGCTCAAAACTTTTCTTGCCTCTTCTCTTCTCTCACCCCACGCTTCTTCCATTCACTTTTGTGTTACTGTGCCCTAACAGCGAATTAGTCACCCTGTGCTAAAGACAGCAAACATCACCCCGTGATGGCTCCTTCTGCTTCCACCCATGACCTTTAGAAACAAAATAGCCAAAAGCAAACAAGAAGAGATAAGGGCTCATTCTGGACATGGCATTTTTATTTGCTTCAGGTGTGATTTATAAAGCTGTCACTGAGTTTTGTTGGCAGCTGTGGATGCAGTAGGAAAAGTTGTTTCTGTATTCCACTTAAATGGTGTTGGGAAGTGATTTAACTCTTTGGCTGTACCATGTAGTGTGTGAGTGGAACTTCTTTGAGTCTCTTTCTTGAAGGGGCAGGAGAACAGGCTTCAAATCTAGAAGATGGTAGCTGATGAGGTCCCACAGTAAATTTGGTCCTAGGGTAGGGGGGTATAATTCATGTCAAGTCACCAGAGCTCTGCCCCTCTTCCAGTATATTACAGCTGCATTTGAAGCCATATGATAATGTGGGATTTAAGCCCTCAGTTCTATCTGACTGGGATACAGGAGAAAACAGACTTTTTCTGTCTTTGCTACTATCCTGCTAAATTAGCTTGGACAACTCAGATAATCACTTTGTGCCTCAGTTACCCCTTTATTGTCACAAAGATAAGACTCAGTTCTCCCACAAAGAGCTCTCAGGGATTTATTTAAGAAGAGGACCACAAGAGAGCTGGTCACTGCTACTGTCATCTTGACCCAGAGCACAGTCTTGAACTTCCCGAGAGACCCTTCAGCATTAGGTGCCTCTGAAACCAGGTTGAAGTCAGGCTCTGATGGGGAGCCATAAGGCCAATGCATAGCAGCAGATGGGCAGCATGAGCATGGGATAGTCTCAGTGCACAGATTAGCCAGCAAAAAACCCTCTTTGCAAATAAGCTCTCCTATCCATTACTGGAAGGATAATGAGGGATGTGGGAAACACCAACACCCACTGCAGGGCTGCTGTCTTTCTCTGATCATCCTATGCTTTTGAGATCCCCAGTAGGTTTGTCCTTGTACAGGGCAGATGCTGCTGCAGTCTGACCTCCCCTGCAAGGACAGGGATAAGGGGTGAAGGGAGCAGGGGAAGGACTGCAGTAACTCCTGTGCTGTGTGGATGAGGCACAGAATGGATGTGTAGCACAATCTCACTGGTGCATAATTTGTGCTGTGAACAGAGGCATCCTCTGAGGTACAGCAGCACGGATGACTCCAGAAAGCATCCAGAGTCAAAATCACCCACGTTAGCACTTTAATACATGAGATACTCACTCTTTTATTATGGTGCAGTGATGTGGTCTCCACCCTGTCAGCTTCAACCTCCTTCTCCTGCTACAAGTTTTGTGGTTAAAGCAGTTATTTACACATGAAGGCATGTGAACTAAAAGTGTGGCTCCATCATGAATGTCCCCACTCTATTGAAGTTGAGTAAAACCTTCAGTATGTTATCTGCAAGTATCATCAGTTTCCTCTTGTATTAAGCCTCTCTATACAAGAAGACACTGATCCCTCCTCTTATTTTATATGGCATCTAGCACCATGAGCCATGATGCCAGACTCCTGCAATCAATATGAAGCATCTCCATGAGACACAAAGTGGAGATTCCTGTCCTGAAGCATGCGGACCTTATGTGCACGAACACAAAGTCACAGTGGTACTCAAACACTGCAAGGAGTTCATTAAGACATTTAGACAACCACTTCTCTCTCCAATGGATGCGAAACAAACAAGCAGCAAGACAGAGAAGAGAAGGGTCATCAGCAATCTGGAAAATCAACAGGTCACAAGGGTCTGGGAAAGTAAGTTTGTAACCATTTCAAGGGATGGTTCCTCTGTCTCTTTCCCTTCCTCATTTTTGCTTGGGATAACCATGCTCTAGCTTGATCTCTGGCTGGCTGTAACTACGATTACTAGTCGCACTGCTATTCCCTGTGGTGTCCACGCTTTCCTGGCATGTAGAATGGGGCAATTACTACAGTGGCAGAGGGAAACGTGAATAGCAAAATGGCTGTTCTCCACTGCTTCCTTTGTCTGCAGCCCTCAGAAGCAGCCTGGTTGCTGCTGTCATGGATGGAGCAGTTGGAGACTGTTAGCATGGCTGAGTGGGGGAAGGGACCTCTCTCAGCAGGACTAGGAAGGCTTGGGCTCTCCTACCAGCTCTGCCTAACTTCCATTTTCAAACTCTCATCTCCCATGTCAGGGACTGCCCGGTCCCCTCCGCTCATGCCTGCATTTCAAAGCTCATTGATGCCTGAGCTGCTGAGAAACCTCAGACCACATCTTCTGGACCAGACAGACATATCCAGCTCCTAGGCAGAGCACATCACTCAGAAGATCCACCAGATGCCAAGCAGCCCATCTGACCCAGATCCCTAAACCTCACATCAGCAACAAAGGACACAGCTTCTCCCCTCCCCTTAACGATCTGCATGGACTATTTCCACCAGTTCCTTTTAGCTTCTTTTTGTCCAGCATTTTCTTGAGTGGCTATAGTTCACCTAGTCTCACCACTCTTTGCGAGTGATGCCAATGGGTCTGAGCCCTGTGACACTATCCCAGAGTGCAGGTTATAATTTCTGTCTCCCCTGCTCCCTTTGTGCTGTTCATTTGAGAGCTGAGGGGTGGCTGTAATTAGAAAGTGGCCTTTAGGTTGTTTTTTCAGACATTATTACACTGTCAAGGCAAGGTGTAAGGCAAGGCTGTTGAAGAAAGGGATTTGACAAGTGAATTTATTTTAACAGGCAACACAATTCAGTCCATTTAAAAACAAGGCAGATTTGTAAATGCTTTAGGGACTCAGTCCTGCAAATACTGGTATCCATAGGCTCTCTAAAGTATAATTAAGGCAGGAGTTGATTGACTGAAGAAAAATAGAACGTCAGCAATGAAGGCAATTATAGAAAACAGCAGCTCCTTTGCATTACTGCTCTGTTTTGTGTTCAGGCTTGGAAACTTCCTCTAGAAGGAAAGATCCTATGGCCTAACCACTCTGAAGCCAAAAGCAAAACCCCTCATTGGCTTCAGCACAACCAAGATCTAAGCCTCAAAATAAGGTCAATGCCATGGAAGGCACTGATGACGCTGTTTTGCAAAGGTTTCCCATGGACAACTTTCCTTTAGATCATAGCGTAAATCCATAAATTGGATCAGCCCTGAGCTGGGCTGACTTGTGATAATCCAAACCTGACTGCTGCATGAGAGTCATCCTGTGTAAATGTCACCAAATCAGGTGCCAAGCTCACACTTCTCTAGTCAAGATCACATTGCTTGTCCTGGAACTATGCTTCATCTTCTCTTTCTTCACAGTGCCATCCACAGCACTTGGTGAGTGTGTTCTCAAAAATGGACATATATCACAGTTGCCCTCACAGAGAAGAAACAGCCTTCTTCATGGATGGCACATCTCATCTCTACAGTCTCAAGACATGGCCACTCCTTTAGCACATAACCTCTTGTGCCAACCTCTCACTCATCATTTGACCCATGGTGTGCTCTCCTAACTCGAAGGAGGCAGCAGCTGGGTCTGCACACCATATTCAGAATGGGCCTTTTGGCTTAGATAAAGCTCCCAGAGAAAGCTTTTCCTTTAGAGATCTGGCAGGCGCAGTCCTGACCCCAGCCTGTAGCTGGCTTGCTTAAAAATTTCCCTGCAAAAATAAATAAGAGGTTCTCTCCAAATTTGTTATGAGAAAAGTACCCCAAATGTGTTTATTGACAGTGGCTCTTTTCCCTTCCAGATAGGGTTGGAAGGAACTTCTGCCTCTGGAACCTGACCAGCATCTGAGACACAATGTTAGAAACACAGCTGGGCAACTGCAAACACCCTCTCTTGGAGCTCTCTCATTCTTTTATTTTTTCTTCCCTTTCTTTCCCCTCTGAAAGGCACTACACAGACCATATTGTTTTCAGCATTTTGATGCAGAAGTACATTGAAAGCATACAGTTCTGCCTTTGAAGAGGGGCGAGAATCATAGCATTTGCTAATGGTCTTGTGTATTGAACTATATTGTAAATAATTCTCAAAACACTGGAAAGGAAGTCATTACCATTACCCTTAATTTATAGACAGTAAAACAGGGGCTCAGAGATGCAAAATAAGTCACAGAAGACCATTCTGCAGGTTCATGGAAGAGACAGACGCCTCTTGAGAGATATCCAATAGCCACAAGACCTCACATTATTTTTTATGCACAGTTTTTAGAAGTTATCTATTTTGAGCTCTGGGAAAAAAAAAAAAAAAAAAAAAACTCATAAATTCTGCTGTGACCTCAGAAGATCTTTCTTCACACCCTTTCTTCCACAATTGCTACCACAGTCCTACAGCTCTCCTTAAGGAGGGGACGTGCAGAAGTTCCTGTATCATCTTCACCAAAAAGAGACCCTAGGAAGGTCTTCAGGGATCCGCCAGTCTGCAAGACACAATGACTGCCATGTGATGTTCTTGGCAGATTTCAGAAGCAGATGCACACATGCTGACAGGAATTTCTGTTTTCCACTTCAATTAAGGGACAGAGAAAAAAAATAACCACAAGGAGCTGTTAAACTAAGTTGCTAACAACCTTCAGCCCATCAGGGTTACTGACAGCTTCCACAAACCATTTGCAAAAAGGGTTTCTGGTAGAAAAATAAAGCTTTAGGACCAGGTCTGGCAAAATCTCAGTCTTCTCTGAGAGGTGCTAAATGTCCTCAGATCCCCATGGAGACACTTGCTAATGTTGCAAGGCTATTATGGGATAAATGAGGGCACAGTCTGGGCAACTTGCCCAACTGGAGAAAAAAATAATACTTTTGACTGTGTGTGTGGCTCTGACCAAAAGAACTGACCCTCGAGATCCAGCTCCAAAGCCAGGGTGGCTGGTTACAGTCCCAGTGAATGCAGCCTTTAAGAATGCTTGAGTTTTAGCTCTTATGGCTGATGGCCCTGCTGTTTTTAGGTGCCCAAATCCACCACTGATACACTGCTAATACCCTCAGAGCTCCTCAGCATCTGTGGTCAGTTGCATTTCATCCAACTGCATGAACCTAGTCCTGTCAACAAACTGATAGCTGCTCAGAGACCTGGTTGCAAAGTAATATGGCACCAAACATAGACAAGGATGTACTTCTCACTTATATCATCCATTTCTTTTGACACAAAAGAGTATGCATAAAGCAAAAGCTTTCCAGCAGCTTGAAGGAGGTATGACTGATGTAAGCACCTAGACTCAAGAGAAAAGCAGTGGTGGGGTCATGAATTCATCTCTCCAGGGAGGATGCCGTCCTCTGGACAGTGGCTAACTGCTAGGTGTTGAAATGCCAATGAAGGTCTCACTCTAGGGAGCATGGACTAGAGCAAGAAGTGCTGGAAAGACGAGGGTTGTAAATGAGCTCTCTTTCTCCCTGGTACGTATGCTCCAGGGCAACAGGTCTGCTACTTGAGAAGGAGAGTAATTTGGTAAGTGAGGCTGATGCTGCCTGAGCCTTTCACTGTGATACTGGAGAAGATCTCCTGAACATACACAGGACACCCAACATGTTAGCACCAGAACATTTGAGGTCTTTCAAGAGACATGGTCTGTGCTTTGGAGCCCAATTTTTTTCCAGATGTCTTCCACATTTAAAAGACTTCTGAGAGATGTAAAGACCTATCCACCTGTAAATTTAGACTGAAGTTTGTACAGCACCTAAAACTGTCTACAATGTCAATGCGCACACTTGCACACACCCCATGCAAATCTGGTAGAGTTACCAGGTAAGAAATAAACCTTGTTCCACCTTCTTCTTTTTGAGGATACAGGCCCTGAGAAGAGAAAACCTTTTCCAGCCATCCTGTATGTTAAGGGTGCTGACAAGCATAGCTGCCTCCTCCAGCCACTCCAGCCCAGCACCGCTCCTGCCCAGCTGCTGGGGCCCAGCCCAGTGCACGGGGTCCCGGGGTCTCTGCCCAGGCTGGGGGACGAGGCTGTCGCTTTCCCCTTTGCAGGTTCAGCCGGTAGCAAAGTTGAGCACATATCCCAGAGACACACAGACACAGACAGAGGCGGGACACTGACACGACTGCTCACACAGGCTGCCCCAGCCAAGGGCTGCCTTCAGCAGCACTTGCACGCAGGACTCATGAAACACAGACACAGACAGCGAGTCCCCTTCCTCCTCTCGGGCTGGTAGAGACAGAAGTTCACTAGTGCACACACACGCACACCACTCTCCAGGTTCACAAGCACACACTCATTCACAGATCCCTCAGGTACTGACACAGCCCCTCTGTCCGCCCAGCACCCCTGGCTGGATCCCAGGCCCCCGTTACCCAACTCACGGGTCGCCGACTCAGTGGCTGGCCCAGCCTGAAGTTCGCTGCACACATGCAGCACTCACACGATCATCCCTCATGCACCCCATACTTGCAAATGCCCCTGGGCGTACCAGCATCGACTCCCCACCCTCTTGATACCCTGGCCCAAACCTGAGGCCCCCGCTACTGGCTGGCTAGTCCAGCTTAAAGTTTGCTAGCGAATACACACGGACACCCTCCAAACACCAGGTTGGGAAGATACAGACACTTGGGCCCCCCAGCAGCCAGCACCAGGCACACGGGCTGTGACCCACTGCCCGGCTCCAGCTGCCAGTGCAGAGCCCGTGCTCACCTCACTCATGTCAGTCCCCCCAGCAGCTGGTTTGGGAACACACACCGCTCCTGCCCCATGGCTGGGAGCAGAAGACACCATGGGCTCCAGCAGCTGGTACCACAGTCGGGTTGGTGGGGCCAACATCCCTGGCCTGACACAAGCCCACAGTCACTCCAGTCTCACCCAAGTAGCTGGTTTAGGAATGTGCAACACTCCTGCCAAGTGTCTAGAGTAGAAGACCCCGCTGACTCCAGTAGCTGGCACCCAGTTCATCTACCAGTCCTCCAGTGGCTGGCACTCTGGTCTCAAAGTCTGTAGGACCCTTTCAGATCCAGAGAGCTATGATCCCTCCAACTACTGATGCTAGGACCCCTGCTCACTCCAGCAGCTGCCACCACAGCCTGCAGGGCCTACAGCCCCGGCCTGACTCCAGTGGCTGGCACCATTTTCACTCACTCACACACAGAGGACTCACCAGGAGCTGGCACGTAGACCATGCAGTACACTTACACACGGCGGAGGATGTGAATAGTCAGAAAGATAGTTAAGAAAAGATTTAATAAGAAAAAATATAAAAAGACAGGACAGACTGCAGTGATGAGGCGCAGGGCTCAGCCAGACAGGTGTACTGACTGGCTCCGTTTTAAGCATGACTGGCCCTTTTTATACCCCCTTTTTATTTCGCCCCCAACTTTGTTCCTCCTGCCCCCCCCACATTCCCCTGCACATCTCCTCACCATGTGTTTGCTGAGCTCTACAGTTTCCTGCACCCTTCCCAATCTGGGCACCCCTTCCTTTCGTTCCTCCTGCTGGTTCACATCTTGTCAGTTGTAAAGTCCAGATTGATCTTCCTGGAAGCAGCACCTGTAGCTTGATATCTCATCAACTAGTGTGACTGGGAGGTTTTTTGTCATTATTTCTATTTTTGCTATGTCAGGTCTCTGTCTCAGCATTTTGTTTGTTGTTCCTCCTTCCTTTTCGTATTATTCCAATTTAGAAATTCTTATTTAGGCAACCTTGCTGAAATAAACATTCTCACATTCTGTCTCTCATCAATTAGTACAACCATATCTGGTCATTGTCTTTGTTTCCACCAATTGATTGGGCTTGCTGACTGTACATGTTTGTTCTTCTGCTTTCTGCTTTGTCGTCTTGATTTTTTTTTTTTCTTTTTTTTTGTGAATCCGCTATCCAGACAATTTTCCTTCAAGGAATAGTCTCACACTCCACATATTCTTACGTCATATTTCCCTCTTCCTCATTTCTAGCTACTGGCACCCCAACTCTGCTAGGAAGACACAGAGAAAATTCAGAACACTAAACTTCATCTTCCAATTTTCAGACTTGTGATTATAGTGAACACAAAGTGAACCCAGAATACTTCTTGAATAAAGCAAATGACACGTAGAAAGATCTGGTCCACACCATGCAGATATAACCTTAATGAATCTTGAATTCACAAGTATGGCACCTTACCTCTTAGAACTCTTGTATTTCTAGGCTTTGGGACTGTTCCTATGCTTCTTGCTGATAGTGGTATCCTCAGTCTCCTCTAGAGAAACAATTAGATACCATCTCCACTAAACAAGACAAATACTTCATTGAGCATCACTATCATACAAAGATGACCTCACCAGGAGAATTTTAACCTACACTGCATCATATGAGTGAGTCTTGATCCATATTTGTTAAAACCAGGTCTAAAAAAACTCTTCCATTACCTTCAGAAATGGCCACCACCAATACCGGCTATGGACTTGCTCAAACACTGTGACATTTCAAAGCCATACAAATTTAAACTGATAGTCTTGGAAATTGATAGGTTCTTCAAGATGGTAAACAGCCTGAGAAGTGATTTTGATGCTTTGTGCTAGATTGTGTGCACATGATTGCCCTCTTCTGGGACATCTCAGAACAGCTCACCCCTGCTTAATGCCTGAGAGCATCAATGGATTCAGGAGCCAGGTCTGCTCTGCTGTCACAGGCAAGCCTCCTTCACCATGAGCTAAATTCCCATTTCAGCATTCACCTTCACTTGCTGCTTAAAACCTTTCGAGGAGAGGATATATCATTATCATCCTAATCTCTCGTGTTTATTTTTATTTAGGACATTCTGTATTCAGTTTAGCTGACGAAGATTACTCAGAGGGCAAAGGAAAAGACCAGAGGACCATCAGGACATTTCTCTTACACATTACCTGGGACAAGAGTCCCATAGACTCTCCATCCTGCTTACTTTCCAAGGCACATGTTTTCATTTTTCCATTGCAGAGGTCTTACTTACACTTACTCTGTAGCATTAAGGAGAGCTATGTGGCTGGTATTGGCAACAATAAGGATGCACTGTGAACCATCCTGGGAGAACATCCTTTTGAATATTGATCAGTTCACTCAGACACACATCCCAGAGATGGAGGTGCTTCTGGTTTTGAAAGTTTTACAGAAAGTCTGTCAGCTCTGTGACAGCTTGTCTGATCTTGTTAAGAAGGAGTTCATATGATCTTGAAAACACAAGGAGGAAGGCAGGTGGTAAAAATTATTGACTTGGAGGTTTTGGTTTGGTAACACGTTGACCTGTCTATGTTATGGTTTCTTCTCTGCTACTACATTTTGGAGGGTAAATTTTACCAAAAATAAAAGTTTCATCTTGGGATGGAAACTTCAAATTTTCAGTTTGCAGGCCAAGATGGCAAGCATGTCTACCATATCAGGTTCAACTCATTGTGTATTGACCTACTCTCATAAAGATTACAAGTCCTATTTTATGATAAGATTAATTGCTTCCCATTCTGCCAAATGCTTCACATGACTCCCCAGCATCTTCCCAGACTGTGTCTGGCCTCCACTGGTGGAATTGATTAGATCCTTGTTAACAGTAGATACTATAAAAACGACTAGACCATGTACATATCTATACTGAGATCTTTTTTAAATGGATCCTGTGCTGGCTGTGATGAACTACAGATGTATTTGTTACTCATGGTCCCCTGAGTTTGCTACAGATTGTTTTCTTTTACTGCAATATCACTATTACATCGTCTTCAATATCAATACTTGTTATTGCATACACGGCCTTCCAACATAATTTCTTACATTTATAACAAGTATGACATTTTCTACATTTTGTTTCTTTTTAAAGTTAGACTTCTAATTGAAAATATAGGAAAATGATAACTCTGAGATCTCATGAAGAGTTCAATTCTTGACTCCAAAACTAACCGAGAAGGCAACACTTCTCAGCCTCAATGAATGGAGACCTCAATCATATCTCTCAGTATGAACTAATATCCCATCATTCTTGATCAGTAAGAGGCATTTCAGAAGCTGGCATGATTTGGCATAACTCTACTGAAGTTATTTTACACCAAATTACTCCAGGAGAAGGTCAAGACCACTGTATTTGAAGCAAACGATAAAGTTCATATCTAACCAAGGATGCATGTAGTAAAGGAGAGTGCACAAAGAGGACTACCAGTGTAATGCTGAACCAGATTTCAGAAGTAGATGAAGGGTGAAGGGTAAAGGGTATGAAGGGCATAAAGGCTGTGTATTGTCTCACGTAGCTGTAATCCACACCCACAGCGAACACGCACTTCACACCACAGGATAGCTGTTGGGGTACAGAAGCAAGTATCGACCACAATTTCTAAGATTTACCACTTTACCACAGGACAAAGCGGACAGTATGTTATCTGAAGTACTGTCTACTTCAAGTAGAAAGTATTGGGAGGGCTTTTCAGTGCAAAGATGAACTAGGTATTCACTGACACAACTTTGTGTACGTACAGTTTACTGCAAAAATACGCATATGTGTATAGTGAAAACAGAAAAAGTGAGCACTACAAGAAAAGTTGCTCATTTGCAAAAATAGGAAGTGAACACAACTACATTCTATCAAACTGTGAAAGGCTCTAGCTCAATTGCTTTAGCAACTTGTACTCTTAAGAAACTGAGTATGACAAAATAACACTTTTTATTGGATGTTCAATGGACAAAATATGTTAAGAAATGCATAATGCTTGGGTGAGGATGTGGACACAGACATACAGTTGTACATATAATTACTTACAAGAAGTATTCGGTGGAGATGTAAATGTTGACATAGTATTTTATGTGACCCCATTTGGCATAAACCTGGCACTGTCAGTAACAACATCCATGCAAGTCTTCTCCAGGGGCAGACAGAATTTACTGAACTTTGGGTTTCTGAGACCTATCCGATGGCCAGCTCTTCCCTCAATCTTTCCCACTTTTTTTCCAGATTTAACACAAAACCTTCCCCATCACAGTACCAAATGTTTGCTCTTAAAATCACTGAGCTTTCCTCTGAGAGGAATAGAGCATGACAAGTCAAATGAGTTAGGTAATGCTTTACCCCATATAATTTATGGTGCCGTGGGGAGTGGAAGCACACAAATCTCTTCAGCTCATACTCGGTCACCTTGTGGTCTAGAGCCAATAAACTAGAAAAGCTTGGAGATGCCGGAGGTGAGGAACCTCCCCCTTCATTTTTTCATCTTGGAGGAGCTAGCCTAAGAAATTGGTTACCAGACACCTGGAGCAGCACCTAATTAACCAGAGTGGGATTTCAGCTTGGCAGGATTAAACACTGACAAGCACCCATGGTCCTGTTGGTCTGTTTTGCTCACTGGTAGAAGAAGGGAGAATGTGTTATGCTGCACAGACCTGTGGCAACATAAACTGGGGTGGGGAGAGTGTGAGACCCTTGATGCACAGGTTTGTTGATTGACATTCCCCTTGTGGATAGCTGGAATACAAATTTGTTGGGCAGGGTAGTGGGCTAAAAGTTTTGCTGCTGCAACTGGACGTAGTTCCGTTCAAATTCATACTGATTTATAGTGGCATGGTTGCTGATTTACACATCTGAATAGCAGTCCTATATTACCTGCCAGGACACAGAGAATTAGATATCAATAGGGCTGAAGGAGTCCTTATAAGACTAAAGGAAGAAATGTTTCTAGCTATACTTTCCTTGACTAGAACCTAGTCCAACTAGTTCCTAAACATACCGATAGAGAGATGTTACCTGCTTGTCTCCAGGTCTCCAGGTCTCCTCCTTTCTTACCTTTGCTGTTGTTTGTATGTTGTGTGGACACTTGAATTACTAATAATAATAATAATAATAATAGTAACAAGTAACATTATTATTACTGTATTTCTAAGCACAATTTCACTTGCTGAATTTTATGCTTAGGAATTTCTATCTGATCTGTTTATGGATTTGGAAAGCAGACTATTTTCTTCTTCTGTGCAAAAAAACTTTTACTTGTTCTCTCAAACTCCAGTTTAAGCAGCCTGGCCTCCTTTAGTCTGACCTCATAATTTTTCCTTCTAATCTTTCCACCTATTCCTCCCCAGACTTTCTTCAATTGTTCCTGAATTTACCTAAATGTGGTGGTTTTTCTTAGGCTCAAAGGGTTCTTAGCCTCTGCTGCAATATTGTCTGAATGCAGATAGACATTAATAGGACCTTAGACACTCAGCTCAGGTAGAGACACATAGAGCAGGATTCAGCTACCTAAGGATAAGACATTTTATATGCCTTAAAGTATCGTTAATGTCTTAAAGTACCTGTCCTACATTTTATCCTCTAGCAGATGTTGGTTATCCCTTGCATCTTTCATCCCGTCACTCCAACATTTGAGATAACATGCAGACATCTTAAATGATACTATATGGCTGTGTGTGCAGCCAGATGTGATGAGTCTTATCTTCAGCACTGAAAATTTTATCAAACCCCAAAAATATGGCACTAAAAGAAGTGAGCTCATGTGCAGGATGCTGGAACTCAGACAAAGTCTGAGGAGTTGGATTTGATGATCCTTGTGGGTCCCTTCCAACTCAGGATATTCTATGAGTCTATGATTCTACAAAGTAACTGCGGTTGACAAGTCTCCTGAGTCTGATTTCTGATATCTTATTTTTTGTACTTCTCTGCTCCAGAGTGAACTGCTTTGTAAGTGGGATCATGAAATTCTCTGCATCATTATAAAATTGTCCATAGCTGTTAACCTGTCATCTAGGGTTTATTGAGGGTCTTCATTTTTTCACAAAACTGCTTGAGCTTTAATTTAGAGTAATGTGTAAACTGAAGTCATGAGGAGAAAAGCTTGCTGGTTTTCTTCAGTTACTGCAGAACAGAGGGTTTTCATTATAGCAAAACATGATTCCACCAAAATTTCCTTTTCAAACACTTTTGTTACAGTCTGAATGGATCCTTTAAAGTGTCTGTGCCTGTTGCCAGATCACCCAGTTCAGCAGTATCTGCGGCCTCTTTTATCCAAATTAAACACTGGTGAGCACATTGCAAAGCCAATATTTATTTAGTATCTAATCTGGCTTGTTAAATTATCCAGGGCCTGCCAAGATCAGCAATATAATTTGAGCGCCACACTCACCCACCACCACCATTCAGCTGGTGTTGGGTAGGAGCTGAACATGTTGACAGAATGCCATGGCCATGAGGATTTTGAGGTGATCGTTTATCACAATAAATGAGTAGGGGTTATATTTTCTATTTTCCGTGCATCATTAGGCCTGGGGTGTTTGCACTTCATGGATCTCACTCTGAGTAAATACATTTGGAAAATTTATTTCAATTGAGCTGTAACAGTTTCAGTCCAGACTTTAAGCCAACACATGACCAGCCCATGTAATCCCAAAGGGGATATCACAACTTGTTTTGGAGGTATTCTGACTTATTTTCTAAAAACCACATTCTATCACCTTTGTTCATTCTCTTAATGTTCTGTCCATACTAAGCTGAAACCATGATTCTATTTAAGAAAAAAATAAATGGAAAAAGAAACAATACAAAACAACACAGGAGAATTGACCAAAAGGAGGTAACAGGTTGGTAGACGAAACATTTGCCTAAATCACACGGGATTCATTCTCAAGTCATTCATCTGAATTACGCAGAGGAAGAGCCTGTGCAGAGATGTTCTACATAGAAAATTACTGAGTTCCTTGACAGGCAGGAAATATCTGATCTTGGGGGAAATATCGTACTTCCACTTTGCTCAGAAATTCAGCTGGAAAAAAAATTTCCATGAAGAAAGCTTCACCAGAACCATCACATAACTAAGAAAAAAAAAAAAAAAAAAAAAAAAGGATGTCAAAACATTCTTAAACAGCTTTACCATATTTCTTAAACAGCCAAGGTCTGGATTCATCAGTCCAGCCTAGGCATGTCAAAGTTTGTGAGGAACTTCTATGAACAGAAGATTTTAACAGGTTAGAAAACATAGGTCCAACACATTGTAGGTAGGGTTGATCCTGTTCTGGAAGTAAGACAAAATGATGAGGCATGTTATTTCTCAAAATCTCTTCCTGACATGTTTTATTATGATTCTGTTCTGATGTTACAAATTGTTCAGTGCTTTAACAGAAGTCCGATATGGTACCACTTACCTAGGAAAATTTTCTAATTCAGAAAATATCCACAATCAGGTAAGCACATCTAGATGAGTTGAATTTTTTGTTTTAAGGAACTTAAGTTCCATTTGAAGTCTTACTCCTTTGCTTTGTATTGGGAAGAGTAGAGATGCTTAGAGGAAAATGTTATCAGGGAGTGTAACGATAGGACAAATGGTAAAGGCTTTAAACTAAAAGGGGATAGATTTAGATCAGACATACATACGAAATTTTTTTAGTATGAGGGTGCTCAGGCACTGGAACAGGCTGCCCAGAGAAGCTGTGGATGCCCATCCCTGGAAGAGCTCAAGGTCAGGTTGGATGGGGATTTGAGCAACCTGATCTAGTGGAAGGTGACCCTGTCCATGGCAGGGGAGTTGGAAATAGATGATAGTTAAGGTCCCTTCCAACCCAAACCATTCTATGGTTCTATGATTCTATGAAATTCCTCTAAAGCTAATGGAGATGCTAACTCTCAAATTCTCTTAAGGGAATGAGACTGTAGGTTTAGGGCCATATGACTTCCCACCCGCGTGGGAAAATCCAGAGGAAAATCGGACTCACTGAAAGAGACATTATACAGAGATAGATCAAGGCAATTCACGCCCACAAGATTTTTCTGTCTTTGAAGACCAAAAAGAGGAAGAAAATCAGTGCCTTACCTTTACATGACAGAGCATAGTTGGATCAGATCTCACATCTCTGCTTAGTGCAGATGCCATCACATCTACTAGGCAATTGCGTCAATCCAGCCATCATCATGGTCTGCAGAGCTTTGAATTCCCACAGCCCTCAAACTCATGTCTCTCCATTGCTTCCCTGCAGAATTCCCGTGGTCTGAGAGGCAGCAGACAGCACAGGCATCTCCCAAAAGCTGGCCTGGGCTGCTCCTTCCCTGTTGACTCATAAACTGGAATTGCAGTCATTCCTAGGTGCCTCCTCAACAGCCCTCTCACACAGGCTTATGATCAGCTGCAGGAGCTTTTATTTTCTTGTGGTCAACCACTCTCCCCTGAAAAGTCCCTGGAGGAAGCATTATATTTCCTCACACAGGCTTTGAACCCCTGGATTAGCACTTTCCTTTGCAGCCCAAGCACTTCTTGCACAGAAGGTATTTGTTCCGCAGCCTTGGGAAAACCTTGAGTTAAGATGAATGAGAGTAATCTGACAGCAAGAGGCCATTTCCAGTTTCCCTCATCCTAACAGCCCACAGGTTTTGCCTCCTTCCAGGCTTGAGTCCTGATTCAGGATGAGCTAAGTGCTTTGTGAGGTTTCTACCCTACAAAAAATGCAAGACAGCTTGAATTTCTTTCACTGAGGGCTTCATTGCCCTGAAGAACCTTGTGGTTGTCTGACGGAAGAGATCAACTATCACAAAGCAGTTCCTTTGGGTTGAATTACTGCCTTAAAATTTTTAATTTCTATGTTTCAGTTTTGCAATGTATCATGATGCATCAAATGTAGTTACTTTTGGTGGGTAACCTCTATTCACAGCCAAGCAGAGACTGAAAAACACCGGTTTTGAATTCAAGTATTATTAAGAGTATTTGATAAAAATATTTTAAAAAATTCAGGTGAAATGAAATCTTTCCAACCTACGTACTTTCCCTTGATTTGGTCAGAATTTAGGAGAAAGATCTGTTAATATGTCTTTAGGACAGGTTCTCTGTGGTCCAAACTGGAAGGCTAAGGCAAGGAGCATGACCCTGATAGCACAACTGAGATCTCAGCAGTTGCTCCTTTCATTATAACTACTTTACCTGACAGTGTTTGATTCACCCTCTGGAAATCCAGGTTGCTCCTTTTTGGCATTAGTGTGCATCCGTAACTTTCAGATCACTAAAATGCAATTACATGGGTTTCACCGTCTATTATTATTGTGTGGACAGGTTCAGTCATTGTCTTATTGTACACAAGGACACTCTTAGTAAGTGTTAGATCTGAACTTAAAAACCAAGCAGAACCTAATGGACAGACATCCTCCTTCGAACCGCATACTGAGTGATCTCCATGGCAAATTCCTTGGTGGGGCTGGGATTTAGTTAACTAATTATTAGACTCATTGGTTTCATTGTTCAATTATGTCATTTCTGCCATCTTCTCAATGGAAAAAAATATTTGAGCAAAAGAGCAAGATGTTCTCTATGATGACATTAGTTTGATGTTGAAAATTTCCAGCATTCGGTAAAAAGCCAGTTTAAACTGAACATGAATACACACAAGGCTATTCAAATTCAAATAGTCTCTGAATTGACCTTTCCAAGAAAATAAACCTGGAAAATATGAATTTTTTCTGATGGACGGTGTGTGGGTTGGGTTCCCTCTCACTACCTATGGCGTCATTTCCTTCCTGATTCATCATGTTGCACCTTTGGGCTACCTCAGTAGGGATGGGCAGCCTGCTCCTGCATTAAATATACAGTTTGGAGACCTAAAGATCCTTTGATCAACTGGGGATAATGAACAGAGAGTGAACAAGAATTGCAGAGGATGGCTGCTCTTCTGCCCAGGCCATTAATCTGGATGCCAGCCGAGGTTCGGGTCCATGCTGAATGTATGTAGACCATGGCAAGTTATTAACTCCTTGTGCTGCAACTCCTTCTCCACAAGACATCCAAATAGACTTGCTTGTGTCCTTTTATGTGGGGTCCATCCTTTGCAGAGCAGCTGAGACTGGGGCTGGGGGTTTCAGGAGCAAACCAGGTCACTAAAGAAAGAAAAAGAATCAAAAACTGGTATTCTTCATTTCATTGGCAACACTTCATACATTTTTCTCTCTCTTCTGTCTTCGTCACACTTACTTGTTCAGGAAATGAGGAACGATGGAATCTGTGGATTAGAAATCACTGAGAGTTTTCTGCTAACATGTTTTTTTCCTAGAAAGAGCACTGATTCACCAAGCTGCAGCTATTTCCTTCAGCTTCTTAAAAAAAAGGCCATTAAAAATAATAAATAAATAAATAAATAAATAAATAAATACAGCTTCAAGTTTCTTTGAAGGAAATGTTTTACTTTCTCTTTGAAATGGCTCTTGCTTTAACATCTTTATTATTCTATTTTTATTTTAATTTTAATTTTTAAGGGAACCTAAAACATGAAAAATATCTCAAATGATCCATCTTGAATATTTCACAGATTACAGGACTGCAAATATTGTCAAGTTTTGTCAGTAAAACTTCTGAAATCTGAAGTTCTCACAGGACAAAAGGAAGTTTCACAATCAGCTTTATTTTAATATTGTGATTATTTTGTTTGTGTGTTTCTGGAGGGGTAGGGGGTGGATTTTATGGAAATCTGATTGAAAAATATGTGCACTGGATCTAGCCACATCCTGTGTTCTTTGTCCCACAGCAAATCCAGACTGACTCAAATAATCTTCATGGCTTTACAGAGCGTGCTGAGATAAACAAGAGCAGAATAATTTGTCATGATGTCCTCAGAAGAAAAACAAGTTTAGATGTCACATCATATTCATTTCTGAACATGCAAGCGTATTGCTCTGGTTCAATTGTTAGTTCAGCATTGGCAAGCTCACCAACTCTTGCCTGCAAAGTGTATCAAGAAAAATGGTTACAATATTAGTTTTGAAATGGCTGTTTCTATGCTGGGAAGTACTGAGCCTCCCAAACTGCAGGGAGGACAAGCAGAAACACTAGGTACATAGTGGGTATGGAGCAAATGGGAAGGAAATGAAGGAAGATTTTTCTTTGAGGGCTTTGAGAATTTATTCCCTAATGGCATAACTGTTGCCTGACTCATCTGCCGTAATTCAGCAGCTATTTCTACTGCATGTGGTCCTTGAGGTGACAGGGATTTCTGAAGTGGAAGGTCTAGGATCATGGTCCTCACTTCTTCTTATCATCTTCTACCCCAAGGTCCAAGTGCTGAGCTTCAAGCCCCTTCTGCTCTCACCTTGTTGGCATCAGAAGAACACAGTGGGAATGGACACTGTGTTTGTCATGTGTGAGCATTTCTGGGACAAAGGTACTTTGACAACAGGCACCAGACAGGCAGGTTTAGCAGAGTAAGGAAGAAGTCTCTAAATAACAATCTTGTTTTTGCAATTTTCCAACATAAACTCATTGGCGAAGGTGGTGGAATTTTCAGTGAAGTAGTTGATTCCATCTCTCCATAAATAACTGTTTTTTTCCAAACAGAACATGTGACTTCAAACCTATGAAGTACCATGATGGCTTATGGGGAATGGCAATGACCCTTGTTCACCACGACTGACTTTCAGTGGGGCTTCAGCAGTTTTTTTATGATGGTGTATGTTTATCTGTGGTGAGATTAGGCTGATGGGTAAAATAGGAACTGGTCATGTGTCAAGATGATGTTCTGTCTTGTACCACATAAAATTAAAAACAAAAGACAAATGGAGCATTAAGAAAAGACTGAGGCAAAGAGAATACACCAGCTGAAGACTGGCCTACATATATGTGTAGATAATTAAGTCCGTGGTCAAATGAATATAGGATTTACTAGGAAAGCTAAACATTCCCGAAGAAATAAAGGCTACAGAAACTGATTTGCTTGTAACATTTTGTCTATTTTCTTTTCTTTTTTTTCTTTCTGGTTTTTTTTTTTTTTTTTTCCCCCACAGGAAAAAAAAATGGTAAAAGGTCTAGTTCATCATGATTTTCTGTTGAGATTGAGAATGAAATTTTTCATATAGATTAAGCTGACACGAAGTAAAATGGCAAAAAACAGCTATGGTATGTTTTGGAAACTGGAGATTACTGCTCACAACAGAAAAGGGGAAACTTCAGCTCCCATGAGGTGCACCAGCAGTTCAGGGAGATGACAGCTCCCTATTCATCTGGCCTCAAGTTCATCAGTGTTTTCAAGCCTAGATTTTAAAAACTCAGTTCTATTAAATCTTTGATATTTTGGATTATTCATCCTGGTTTTAAAGGGCTGTAAATATTAAATTATCCAAATTTCCCATAGGATGGAAATTCAATTTCCAATTTTCATAATGTTTACACTAGCAGAAAAGTCACTTTCTGTTTTAATATTTGGATTAATAAATTTTGGAAAGGCAACGTCCCACCACTCATACAATCCCAAACTACTTTTTACGATTCTAATGTACCAGTTTCACCAGACCCTTTCTTGGGAAAGGTCACACTGGTCTGGACTGGAATTTACAATCAAAAAGGGGAACGGGCACATTATAAAACAGCTAGAAGTGTGATGGTTAGAGAACATATCTAAAATGCAGAAGACTGTTTAAATTTTTAACCAAATAAAAACAGAGGAATGCCTTGATGTTTCATAGCTCGACTGCATACACTTAACCATTGGGCTGCTACCATTTCTGAAATTTCTTCTCTTAGCCTTTCTTTTTTTGAAGAGGAAGGCCTTCACTTCATGCAGATTAGAGACATTTTTGCAATCTCAAATTTATACAGGACAGGAAAATTCATTACAGCACAGCTAAGACAGCAGCAGAAACACCTTCCAGCAAGGTGAACGGTGCGCAGGATGGTATTCTGTTCATATTGGGTCTGTCGGGTAGTTGGCTCTATAAAAATGTAAAATACTGCTGCTGAGTTGCTACTGTTTTCTCACTCCAGCATTAACCATATTTTAATGGTAAAGCTTTGGTATACCTAGGAAAGAAGATGGAAGACTATTCACTTGTTAGCAATTTTCATTGCCAAAAAATATTCTAATTTTTTCAGGTCAGTCAACAAGTCTGAGGTTAGACTTCACAGAAGTTTATAATAAAACATTTCCCCTACAAAACTGAAGGGGCTCGAACTCAATCAGCAATTACTAATGAAGTTTATTCATGTTATGGTATTTATTTAGCTGCATAAAGTATGCCGGGATTGGAATTTCTCCTGGCAAGTCCTGCAAATGTGTCAAGGAAAAATCTCTGTTCTGAATGATGCCAATGGAAAGTCAAAATAGACTGTGCTTGCATTATTTGCCCTCAAGCAAATATCTCTAGTGAATTAGAATTGTTCTGCTGGCATGTGGCAGTAAAAGCCAGTGGAAAAGGGGAATTCAAGTTGTGTCTGACTAAGGTGCTTTTATGACTCTCATCAGAACAGGGCCTCCTAAGCCTTAAATATTCTTCATTACAAAATTCCATTATGACTTAGGGAAAGGTCATTATCCGTATTTGCCAAAAGAGAAACTGAGGTGCAAATATTAGGCCAATATATTTTTAAGTGACATAAATGTTTCACTCACTTTGATTTTATTATAAATCAGGCATTTTTGTGCCTCCTTATCTGTTCAGCATCACAAAGCACAATGCATTGGAGCAAGGTATTGAGCTACCGGTAGACCAGACCATGAAAAACGAATCAGACAGTGTCAGGAAAGACAGAGGTAAATGAAATAGTTAAACTCGTTAACATGTGTGGGTCTCTTCCGGTGTGATTTCTTAAAGACTTTGTACGCTAAGGGCACAGCACAGCTGAAGGTAGGGAGAATTCCAGTACCTCATCTTTGAGTGTGGGAGCAGTGCTGTAATATGCTGCCAGCCTACAATAAGGTGCTTAAGTCTCCCCCACGTCAAGATCCCTCAACTGACTTGGTTGTCCAAGGCCACGGTATGGATCTGCAAATGCATATAGTGTGGTTTTGCCTGTGGGGGAGTGTAAAGCAGAAGGCAACAGCATGAATCTCAGGTTGTGAGACTTGACTGTGATTTTGCATTAGTTCACCCTGAACTTTATCCCTGAACTGGTATAAAGACACATGGCTCCAAAGGAAATGCAAATAGTCATTTTATGTGGCACATGACTTGTAGTCCGGCTTGGAGAAAGAAAGAAAAGGGAGAGACTTTTTTGTTTTGTTTTGTTTGTTTTTGTTGTTGTTGTTGTTTGTTGTTGTTGTTGGTTTTTTTGTTTGTTTGTTTTTTGCAAGTTTTTTCCTTCAGTTGTATTTTAAAACCTCATTTTCACACCTCCACTAAGTGCATCACCAAATCTAGTCTCTTGGATAATTATGAACATGTGCTATTTAACTGGCATAATAGAGACATTGATTCGTGTCATTTCTAGATACATATGTACAATGTAAGACCACTATAGCCTCTTCAGCGTTACAGCATGAAGCTGTTCATATCTGTGCCACTTCATCTGTAAATCAGCATTGGTTCATCCAATATGATGACAGCTGAGTAAAAATTGATCCAAATATATATACATATATATTATTTTTGGAGAAAATATGGGGGTTTCTCCTGTGAAACTTGCTATTCAAAGTCATGCTCAAGTAGAAATCTGCACTCGTGGCATGCCCTCTCCTCTACCTCTTCAAGCATGGGCATATTAAAGGATAAAAGATAAAGAGTAAGCTGTAATGAGTGCAGAGAAGACTAATGCAAAATGTCGCCAAGAAAAACAGTGAATGTCTCTGTGGAAACCACATCCTTTGAAATATCTGCAGAGAAATCTTATGCCCTCAAATTTCATTATACTATCTGTTCTGTGTGTGTCACTTCAGCTTATTCCTTCCCATTGAAGAATCCCCAAATGCACTGCCATATACTGGGGAGGGTTGTTCTGGAGATAATTTAAAGAGGGAAAAAAATTTCCTGTGCAGTGAAGGGATGATGAGAAAAGGATAGATTTGTGGTTTCATTTTTTTCTGGAAAAAAAGAAACCTGACATCTTTCCTGAGGTCAGTAACACACCATTACTGAAAATAGCTATCTGACATAAAAAGAAAAATCTCTCATTCCTGCCATTACATGCCCCTGCTTTCTGTTACTAGAATTGCCCTGTGCCAACATTTGCTCTGGTCCATGGGTCCCATTTCAGAGGAGGGATATGCCCTTGGTTTGTGACTAGAAGACCACCTGCTGTCATCTCCTAAGTCTTCCTTGATTTTCACTGTTAATTTTCTTTTATATGGGCACAACAGCTACACAGGTTCCAGAGGAGGTTAATTTAAGGAGGATTCAATGGAGAGTTGGTCAATAGAGTTTAAGTCATGATTCATCCTCTCCTAAAAAAGAAGTTTAAAACAGATCTGATGAATCACATCTAAAAGTGGCTACTTCTCCATGTTGACTATAAATGGAGCCCAGAGTGCCTGGCTCATCAGTAGATAACTATGTTGCAGTTACCCAAAGTTAGGTGAGAAGAAGAGAAGCTTAAATAGTTCTGTTTAGTCATTTCTACTGGACTATCCTTCTTCTTTCCAGGAATTTCTCTTGCAAGAAGAAAAATATACCTTCTATGAAAACCACATCTGTGATGAAGGCTTAGAGTGCTGCATCTCACATGCACAAGACCTATGGCAGGGATGCTCTCTGAACGCTTCGAAATTTACTTTTTGTAAGCAGGAACCTTTACAAATCAGGTCAGGAACATTTTATAAGCACACCTTCTGTTCAACAACTGGCACACCTCTTGACAGCTGAGGACTACTACAAAATTTTGTGGATGTGGGTGATCCTTTTCTTTACATAGCATTGTTCCTTCCAACTTAACCCAATGCACTTAACATATTCTGCAAATTGACATTGAATCTAGGAGAGCATAATTTTCATTTCCTGTGTTTCCAGGAGATATTTGGATAGCGATGTTAAGCAAGAGTTTGATTCTTCTGAGTAGGAGCAGCTCCTGTAATGGGGCACACGAAGTATGGGGTTGATTTCACAGAGCAAGATAAATACTGTTTTTGTGTGAAGGTGTCTGCAAGCAAGCTGGTGTCTGGGCTGACATTATAACCAGTCGAAGGCTAGTCAACACAGCCAACAGAGTCTAGCAAGCAGCTCTGCTAAATACACATAGGTGCTCGATTCACCTGTCTAAATACAACCACCTAGTGCCATTTGAGAGGATCCAAGACACCCGCACAGATGTCATATCTGGCAGACTGACAGAGAGTTTATAGGCTGTCCTCACCCTTGTGATGAGGAAACACGGAGGTCAGGAGGGATACCCTGCGACTGTTACATGATACTAGACACCTCTATGTTTAATCAAAGAACACAGCTATATAAGGGATATGGATAGCCAAAGTACCAGATAAACACTGGTTTTATTAAAAGCTCAGAAACTGAGGGTGCACGTGGATATGCAATTGTGGACACCACATCCTAATCCTTCTCCTAAAAATTATTTAGGATGAACCCCCAGTACCCCAATGCCTCTATTAGCATTTCCCTGCCTTGCAAAACAGCTATGTTAGACCGTATTCCGCAGTGTGCCATGGTTTCTAGAAAAACCTCAGTGATAGTGATCTCTGACTGCTGAGACTCGATCTCCAACTGTTGAGACTCAATCTCCATTGACTACCATGAGAGTTTAGATACTCAGTGCACATACAGGCAGTGTTAAGTTCTCTCATTGACCATAAAGGGAGTTAGAGTGAATTAGCTCAACTGTAGGCAACTACATTGTGAATTTGCACTTTCTCATGTGTAGGCATTTCAATTTAGGAGTCTTAATCCATGAGCTAAACCCCACCTCGGATTACCAACTTCTGTTACTTTGAAAAACAAGCTCCATCATAGTGTATGTAGTAGGATTAAGTGCCAGTGTGGGCTGTAAAAGGTAGTAGAAAATTTATATCTTATATCTCCATCATCACAGGAATGTTTTGCTCGTTTGCATGAGAGATGGCTGGTTGCTGGAGGAGTAATAGGTAACTTCAGCATTTTCTTTTCTTCTCATATATATATCTTTCCACAATTTTAAGAGGGGTTTCACTACAATGCACAGTGCGTTGGAACATCTCCTTTGTTCAGAGTATAGATAATGCAATATGCAAAGAATATTAATTTGTGGAGCAGTTCATAAACTTACAGTCACAGCCACTGCAAACTGTCTGAAGGCCTGGACAGATGACCTAATGTCTGTTCCTGTCCACCTCCCAGTCCTTACGCTTAACCAATAACTTAACCCTGAAACCACAACCAAGAGAGCTAGAACAAAGTGGAAGGAGAGGGATAAGGGCACACAGCTTGGTAGAAAAATATTTCTGTGTGAGAAAATGTTGTAGGGCACTGCAGACTTTCTACTACTGATGGGCTCAGATATGACCTGCCCTCTTTTGCTTACAACCATACAAGCAGATAAGTGTCTATTTGCTTATTCCAAGACTCTTTAGGTTCTGTGTGGAAGGGCAAACTTTCAATATCAGAATTTTTGTTTATTAACCAACTCCACATCTGCCCTCCAGCAATTAGAGCAGAACTGAAGCAGCAACAACAAAAAATGAGTGGTTTGTCTTTAAATTTATGTGGCACAAAGCACCGGCAGCTCAAGAAATGAGAGAGCGTTTAGCTCTGTCCTGGGACTCATGAAAAGAAGTCTGAGACAAGTCAGTCTTTGGACTAGTGCTGGGAAACAAAAAGGGACCTTTTTTATCTGTGCATTCAGCAATCTCTGTTTGCACTGAGAACCTCCTGGCTTTCCCACTTCACCTAAAGCCTCCAGGTGTATTTTATAAGCCTCGTAATAGGTTTGGAGCCTCAGTTCAGGAGTTTAATTTTCACGTACGATGCCATCTGCTGTCTGGACAGCCCTAAGGGGAATCCTTATTAAAATAACTCTGAAGCAGTAAAGCCATATGTGTAGCTTTACAGCTCATGGAAGGAATTATAGTCATTCAGCCAATAAGAAGAATTGCTCCATGATGGCATGATAACTTTTCTGTATATGTAGGGCCTTTAGTTCAAAAAGAAGCTGCTCTCCAAAGTGCACTGTGAAACTTTGAATTAAAGCCTTAGCAGGTGAAAATTAGTGTAATGACTAGTATTTCACTGCAGCTCCAGTGTTTTATACAGCGTGTGAAACAGTTTGTGTTTACCAGTTGAGGAATGTGGTGAATATAATTTCCCCAATGTCATCCACTCCTTGGCTGTCACTCTCTGCTCTGAGGTGGGAAATCTTCCAAAAATTAGAATACTTTAAAAGCTTTCATGCCAAAATCTTCTTTTAGCATGAAGGAAATTTAAGCTTCCGGAAGCCTCAACTGAAATGATAAAGCAACATTCAATGTGGCATTCATTTCATTTAACTTTAGAGTTACAATGCAGACGAAGCCATCTAAGCCAGTCATCTGAGGCTCCCTTTATAGTCAAGGGAAACCGACTTAATTTAGTCATTGGAGTTAAGGGCACTATTCCTAAAGCTGACATCTGAAATCAAACTAATCTCAGGCTAAAGTGCCTATTTCTGTCTATTTTCTATGAAGAGATATATTGGAGACTATCTCAACCTTAATGATTTCACTGTAGATGGTCGCATTTTTTAGACAATTTTTTTTTTTCCCCATGGCCACACATTTGTTCTGAATCATTCACATGTGAATTCCAGATTATTTTGACTTTGTCCATAGGGAATGCCATTCAGGATGTCATTAGTCACTGGGATGAGAAAATCTGATCTGCTCAGCGATGACCTATCCACAAGGAGAAATAGCTATATCCATGATAACATGAAAGTTGATAAGAGACAAGGATTACACACAGAGGTAATTTCTCCTATCAGACCCATCAGTGTCGTTGGGAAAAGAAGTGACAAATCCTTGTAGAAAAACCTTTCTTATGATGAAGGGTGAAGTCTACGTATCAACTTCACCTGCAACTTAGGTCCAGGTCAGTGCATCTGAGAACCCGTTGTGGACTACTTCGATAGCTATACTTCCATCTCCTTACCTGAAAATAATGAAAGAAATTATATCTTTCTGTCCTCATCATGAAATTTACTTGATTCTGCTCCAGCGAAATGAAGAAATTGTATTTCTACAGTGTTGGTTGAATGGAGGTGTTTGGAGACCGGGTTAAAGAGAGGGAGGAAAGGGCAGTGCAGCATTGTGGACATAACTCAAGAATGTTAAGATCTTCTGGCCAATGTGAACTGCTAAACTAAACATCCTCTCAGCCACCTTCCCTCTTGCTACTTATATATTGAAGAGGAAAAATAAAAAGCATATGAAGGATAAACCTGTAGGCTAGCCACTTTGTGGTTAAGATCTTCTGTCCTCCTCTTGAATCTGTAAATGCAGGTAAGCAAAGAAGTGAGGGGCTAGTTGGGACAAAGAGGTAAGCTGAGCAGGTACCTGTTGATAAGAGCAGCAGTGGAGGGAAGGAGGTTGTAGCGCTTTCAATGCTGAGAAGGTGGCCTAGCAAGCAATGTTTGAGACTGCCCAGACCTGCAGGTGTGTCATCAATGACCTGAGGTCCTCTGCTGCACCAGGCTCCTCAGGTCCTCTTAGGGGCAAAACATCAGCGGGGAGGCGAAAATATGTGTGAATAAATCAACCTGGTTTTGTACTGTAAGAATGGTGTTGTGATAATCCCCAAGGGTTTTAGCCAAGTGTCCCTGAACAGTCTAGATGCTGCAGTATGCCAAAAGTGGACTTCTGTCCTCAAACTTAAGGGTCTTAAGCAAACAGTTCATGAGATAAGATAAAGTGACCAACTATCATGACTTGTAATAAAGCTCCATGTATTCAATAAATAGCTTCCACTTCCCCAGCCTGTTCCTCCAAAGATTTACATAATTTCTCATAAAACAAACAAGCAAACAAATACAGATATTCTTTAACTGATTGAAATAATAAATTAAAGAGGGCACAAGTCATTATTTTCCTCTGAGTTACTCTAATTGAGACTACCTGGGCAAAATTAATAAGGGGTTGGCCACTTTGCAAAGGCTGTGTGAAATCATGAAAAATAGTAGAGGAAAGTGCAGTAAAGTTTCTGAACTTTCTTGAGCCTTGTAACCACAACAGTTCTGCACAGAGCTTAATATCCCTGCTCATCCCTAACTCTTGAGTGCTTTGGATTTTCTGTGTCAAGATATCATTTTCTTCAGTTTGGTGCAGAAAGATCATCAAAAACTCATACGTTATGCGTAAGACTCACAGAATGGTCCCTGCTTTGTGGCCCGACTCAACTAGACCTGTACTTCCCACCTTGGCAGTGGTGAGGTCTCACCTGGGCTTCACAGCCGCACTGGTCAGGCACAACTGCTTGGCAAGATCCCTTCGGCTGCTCCATAGATGTTACAGGCAGGGCTTACTGAAACAAGGGAGCAGAGTAGTTTGTAAGGGTTTTGAGCTCTGTGGAGCCTGCTGCAAGGCATGTTCAGCCCCCAGCCACAGCCATAGTCAAAGCCTGTCGCCTGTCATATGACCCGGCACAGACTTTCACAGGCCACATGTGTCCAATACAATCAAAGCAGAACAAAATGTGAGAGAGATTATGGCTGTAGAGGAAAAAACTCTACCAGTCCTTTTGACTTTAATTAGGCAACACGAGAGGAATTGTGGCTGTTGTCTGTTAATTCCTGGGAATTTTACAGGCTTAACTCCCACTAAAAGCCAGGAAAATTCAGGTGGTCAAAAACATCAGTAAGGACACAAGGATCACACTCATAATAAATCTACTCATGGAATGAATATGTTAGGCAGCAAGATGTTTCTTGCTTCTTTTCATGGATGGGCAAGTCCATTCTCAAAAAAGAGAGAGAGAGAGAGAATAAAAACTTTTATAGCAATGTGAGGAGAAAACCTTGGCTTTTATTTAAAAAAAAAAAAAAATTATTTTTAGCCTGGCAATTTTACATTTGCATCAGGATTTAACTCAAATTCATCTTGATGTTGCATTCAGGAGCATGAAGGTGTATCTGTATCTGTATCTGACTTTAATTCTCGTACTCAGTATTCCATGCAGTTAGCTAGGAGTAAGGTACCTAAATAACCCTGTAGACTGAGGCTAGGACATTTGCTAACGCTAAAGTACTAACTCGAAATTTGCAGATTGCTGATGTTTATAATTTAGTCATCTATAATTGGAAGTCATCAAGACCCAATCAACACACTCTATCTCGCTTGCTATCAGTAAGCAAACGCTTCTTGGAACTGGCTTGTTTTGTTTCCTAATCAGCTGGTATATTAATCCCAGAAATTCAATATTTGCTTAAGATAAAATATCCTCCAAAAAGGAGTCAAAGCCAGAACACTGGTGTACTGGGCAAGCGCAGGAAGAACAAGTGGGAAATGTTCCCCTTTTCCAGAGCTTGGCTCTGATAATGGGAACATGGAGGAAATGGCAAAGATTGAAAATAGGAGGAAAAAATGCAAAAAAAAATTGAATGTGGAAACAAAAGTGGGAGTGGGGTGAATTGCATATAATGGAGTGTGACAACTTTTGAGGACCAGCAGTTGTTCAGTGATTTTCAGACTTTCCTCCGTGGAAAACAACGTCTCACACAACCATGTGGTTTCTGATGGAGCCACTACCGCTCCATTGGATTGAGCACTTGGTGGCTCTAATCTGGTAGGATTAACTACCATGGACAATTATAAAGGTTACACTGATAGCAATGATATCAGTAACAATATAGACCGTCCTGACCAAGTCATCTGTTTTCTTTCATAAACTTAAATCTTTATGTCCTTGTAACTCCCACCTCTTGTGCCATCTGGACTCAGCTAGCACACGTACATTATGACTGGTTACTAACACACCTTCAGTGGACCAGCAGACATGTCCTTAAAGTTTCTCTAAACATTTCTCAACAGATCTATGATAAGTATAAGCAGAGAATCCAGACTTTTCAGCTTCTGATCACACTCCACTACACTGCAGTTGCTTTAATGCTAACATTAGAAATCTCTGTTCAATATAAAAAAAAAAGGAAAGTCGTGCATGTATGCAAAGTTGCACTGCAAAGACAAAGCTCACAATATTCAGCAATATTTTCCTGCTCAGTCTGATACTGATGCTTCTAGCTAGGCACACACAAAGGTATTTGAATTTCAGGGTGAGTGCCAGAGCCATGAAAAATATAAAGAAAATCATTCCGACTATTTAGTGTGCAACGAGGTGTCTCTTCAAGGCTTGAAGATAGTCCCCAGAACTACAACAGACTAAAGGCTCTAGGAATTATTAAAAAAAAAAAAAAAATCCTTACATAAATGACCTTATGACAAGAATACCTAGAAACCCCAAATGAGCTTTTATTTTGCTTTTCTCCTGGCACACAAATGTTGGGAAAACATCACAGGAGGGACTGGGAAAAAAAAAAAAAAGTGCTACATGTCCCTGATATCAAATGTCCCCTCTGGCCAGTACAGATAGTATAGAGTGAAAACTGAAACTTTCCACTCATATGTAATGATTATCAAGGGATGTTCTCCCAACTTGATGGACTTCAGGACTTCAAATGTATGGCCAACATACTTTGCTATCTGGCAGTCCATCCAGTGGGATATTCTGTGTCTAAGAATGGCCATTGCCTGGTGAATCAGAGGAAGATAGAATTGCAACAGATTGTAATACGTATATAGCATAATGTAGCTCTATGCAGATATATCTAACCAGGTTTGAGTGTATGTTGGTTTGCCAGAATTAGTGGAAATCTGCCAGTACAACAGTCTTGAAAGGAGTGACAGTTAACAGATCACATGTAAAGTCACAGTAACACTTCTTTGTTGACAAAGTTTCATGAGATGGAAAGTCTTTCTACCTGAATTCCCTGGTCCCTTCCTAGCGGGAAGTCAGTTTTACTATGGGAAGTGAGTTACTTGTGTTAGGAAAAATTGTATCTTACTGAAAGATTCTGGAAACCTTTCTTCATCACTAAATTAAGGGACAAATGTGTATGTTGGGGAGAGGGAGGAGGGAAGGCTAGATTTAGAAATGTCTGGCAGAAAGTAAGGAACCAACATCCATAGACATAAGGGACTATTGAATACTACCATCCACTCCAGGTGCAAGGAGTGCCAAGTCCTCCAAACAAAACAAAAGGCTACTTCTCCACTGAGGGACTGGATAAAGGGAGGGAGTCTTAGACGTCTAGTTCAAACACAGATGCTGATATATGGAAGTATAAACGTGTCTTAATCTGTAGCTGCATTTTCCTCCAGATGACACTTCATTGACTAAATGCAAGTGTCTGAATTCATTTTAGGTATGAAGGCACATCCTGCTGGGCCTCCAGAAGATGGCTATACAATATATCATAAGCTGTATGTAAAATCCATGATTTCCAAGACGGTTTGGTCATGCTCTTACTGCGCATACACTGTCCAAAAAGATCCTGGTCATTATTGTTCTGTTATTACTGCTGCATTGCAGTTACTGTACAGACACAAACACCTAAGAGTCCACAGTCCACAGTGTCTGTGTATGCACTAGGGATGGGACTGTTCCACGTACTTTTGTGCCTAGTGCTACCTGAAATATCTCAGACTACCCAGGTCATCTACATGGGGCTTGCAGATACAGCAGAGGATCTATAGTAAACCTCCTCCCTTCTGGCAAGTACCAGGAGTCCGTATGGAATAGCCCAGGGTGTTTCAGGTGGTCCCAAATATCTGTGTTTGGGCAACTGAATCCCACACTAGACACCTAAGTTCCCAGTGGGTCCTGGATGATGAAAAGCTAGTAATTTTATTCTGTGGAGTCTAGACACATGTGGCTGACAAAACGTAAGTCTTTGCTTTAGGGAGAGATGTACAGCTCCTTAACTTTATTAACTAGATATCTGTCGATTACAATGAGGTCACAGATACCCAGCCCACATGTACCTAGCTATATTTGTGTGGGTGAAACTGCCAGCTAAATCCCACATGAGGAGATGAAGATCATCACCAAGGGTCAGTCCTGTTCATTATTTTGCACACCTAGAGAGAGGCTATAATCAGACTTCCTCCAACACCTCTCTTACCGATGAATCTGTCTGTTCCTCCTGCATCTTTCAATGTAATGCTGAAGCACTTCACAATGATAAATAAATGTGCTCTAGAATATTCTATATAAAGTAATGAAACCACTTTCATCTCAGTCCTACAAAGCTGATGATAACTGTTGAGATGTCCAAGACCAAGTCAGAAGTCTTTGGCAGGGGGCTGTGCTATGATCTTCATTCTGCTCATTCCCAGCCAGTGGCTTACTTCGAACTGCTGGAGCTGCAATAATTGTGGCTGGCTACCTGTTCTGGATCAAGGAACCTGACATACATGAGTTCTGGCCTTTCCTAGGGTCACTCAATGACTTTCTCAGAGGCTTCCTCCCTGCACTGAGGACAACAAAACCCTTTGGAAAGTGGGGTGAAATCAATTGCTACCAACAACACAGGGTGAAAATAGAGAGGGGCGATAGAAAAATGAAAGGAGATGAAAGCCTGAAAGACATTGGATGAAGGAAAGGAAACTGCAACGTGATACTCCGTGCCAGGCAGTTGGCCCTAGGCCAGGCTCTGATAAGGACCATTGCCCCAGGAGCGTGAAGAGGGCCCTGCTTGCTGCGCCTCTGTTTGACCATGAACCTGGGTGTTCCAGCAGCAGCATGTGAAAATATTTAGTCTGCTGCAGACGGGAATGTTTGGGAAAAGAGATAGGAAGGCTTGCATTCCTCCAACCACACAGCCCAATCCTCCCCACATTCCCTGGCGCTCTGCCAGTGCTAAGGCTAGCCGTTTTTTGGGGGTATCTTTTCTTATTTCTCTGTCTGTTGCTCAGATCAAATAAGAAGTGGATGTTGTTCTAATATTAGCCCTTCAGTTTAAAATCAGAGATGGAGGAATCACTGGCTGGATGTGAAAGAGTTTTTGGGAGAGGATGAAAATCTCTTTCTTTAGTCTTCTCTCTCTCTGCACCATCTATTTAGAAAGGCAGCTTTGCCAAACAAATACAATCTTCCTATCTTCCAGAGTCAAACAAAAAAGAGCCCAGTCTTGGCCCTAACACCTAAGCCTGACTAAAACACAGACATTCCTCTGGGAATAATAAAATAAAATTCAGATTTTCTGCTTCAGAGGTGGATTGTAAATGCTTTGCCCCAGCCCAGAAGGTAGTTCAAGGTACAGGGCAAAAAATGAAGAGAGCTGGGAGAGCTTCATGGCTTCTAGCAGAAGCCAACTTCTAGAGGTACAAGAGAAATTGGCCACCAGAGACAGCCGATTACCAAGTGCAGTTGTCTTTGCTTACAGTAGTAGGCACTGGCCATAGCAGATGAAATAGGTGCTGATTGGATTCAGATGGGTTATTTCTGCTTTCTCTGAATGGCTTCATTGCTTGCTTCATCCATATATTACCTGTGAAACGAGAGAATAAACCACAATGGTGTAACCTGGGTGCAGAAATGTGCTTCCCCCCCTCAGTGTTCTGCAAGAATACTTTGGCCACGTCTATACAAGAAAAAAAAAAA
>VXAL01005923.1:296046-315400 GCA_013399475.1 Chauna torquata | reverse complement strand
AAAAAAAAAAAAAAAAAAAAGATCAGTGCCAGGGAACATTCCCAGGCCCTGGAATTCAATTCCTCAGTCGGGTAGATTGCTGCAATAGTCCCCAGCATGGGTTTGGCCCAGACCAACAATCACTCTCCTGTACTTCAGAAATTAGCACAGTCCAGGGACCATTTCCCCATAGACAATTCAGATGCAGACACCCCCTTGTGTGGACTATGGAAGCGTAATAATTTAAGTGTGGTCAGACTACGCTTAGCCGGCCTCAGAGCCAGAGAAATGCCTGATCCAGAGCTTAGCTCTGTTTAGTTTTCTCGTGCAGATGAAGCCATTATTTACTATTCTTCAGAAGAACTCACCAGCCACAGGAATGGAGATATCCACAGAAATCAAAAGGGGAAGCCTGGCCACAGTGGAACTGGTGGGGTTTTACTGTCGATGGCTTTCAGGAACAGATTGTTTTGCAAGGCTTATTGAACTAAGACAGGAGATCCCACAGCCCATGCAGTCTGTTTGGCAGGCCTTTGACTTTTGATCCGTTTCATCCTCCCTTGTAGGCGTTTTTCATACTTTGGAAAAAAAAACAGTATTTACTAAAGCAGGGTGGGAAGTATTTTCCCATTTATTTGGAATTACCAGTTTATGCAAAAACGTCCCCATTCTGATACAAAGAAGAGCAATGAAACTTGAAAACATTCCATGTAATGAAATTTACGACCAAAGCAGGAGGTAAAAAGGGACAGGCAATTTTGTGGCATGGTTCATTCTAACTTCAGCTGTTTTTATTTGACATACACTCCTTTTTTTTTTTTTTTTTTTTTTTTTAAAANTTTTTTTTTTTTTAAGGAAATGAAAAGCTATATGGATTCTATCATGGAAAGGTAAAAGTGTTTGTTACAGCCTACAGAAATGATTTTTTATTTTTTTAGGGGAAATTCACTGTTTGGTACCTGAACTAGAAAAACTGAAGCAGAAAATGTAGCCCAGAAGTTTGGGACTGACAGGCTTTGGACATGTATGGATCTGAAGAGAAGAGACTTTAAAAAGTCTGTTTCTCTAAGGGTAGATGTTTACTATACTTTGAAAAATCATGTCCGTTTAGAGTAGCTCAGCTGGGGTCTCTCCATATCTCTAACCACTTTCGAAAACAGTGACCTATAATTTTTCTTTTTGTATTGTGGAGTGACTTTCCCTTCTCCTCTTCTAAAAAATGTTTTGGAAAATAAACTGCTCAGGACTTAGATTGAGAGATAAGAAACTGATCAAATCTGCAGTTCATGTTTAGCAACTCTTCCGCTTTCTTAAAAAGAAACAAGTAATGGTTGTGTATGTTCAGGGTCTGATACTTTCCCATTTGGGATAAGTCAGGAGTCATGGCAACTCAGCAAATGGCCTTTACTTATCAAAGTTGCCAAACCGAGGGCACACACCACCTATAGGAGATGCTGGAGATGCTGAGGAGGGCAGAGAAGACCCCAGAAGCAAGGAAGACATCACATCTACTGGCAAACCCTGCTCTGGCTTTGGGATTCCAGTGGTCTTCACTCCATCTACCAGGCAGAGCGTTGACTCAAGAGTGCAGGTGAAAGTGAGCCTGTTCTGCTGTGCCTTGAAATAAAGCAAGTAAACTCACCTGTTTTGTAGATGAAAAGTAAAGAATTCAGAAGAGTTCTTTGCAGCCTGGATGATAGGACTTTTAGAGAAACAATTTCTGTGTGGCATTAAACATGGCTAAATTCCATTTGCTTCCACTCGTCTCTGACTGCATCCCTGGACACAGGCTCCAGGAGGACAAACAGATTTGAGATAGCCTTTGAATTGGGGAGAGATGATCTTGTCTCTCTTCTAACTTGATCCAACTCAACCACTCTGTTAATCTTTTCTACACATGAAAGCACATTCTCAGGGGTTGAAAACCCAGGTCAGTCCAGAGGCATATGAACAGATTAATCTCACCAGGATATGGGTGGGGACCTGCATAGGGAAAATTTCAGTTCATTTCATACCAAACAGACCCTGAGCCATGAAAGCTTGAACCTCAGATGATTTCAGAATTAAACTTCTGACCTGCCGAAGAGCTAGCCAATTTGAAACAGTGAAACTGTATGTATAAATATTTATACTTTTTCAAATGCACAAACATAGCCCCTCCATGCTCCACCCAAATAAAAGAGCATACCCTACCTAAAATCTGGACATATAATTTTATTTTAGGTTTATACTCTATGAAGAATTGAGGTATGAACCTTGCAATACACTACCAGGAAGCCTGAAACTATAAAGTTAAAACCAAAGCTATTCTGAGTTAATAGGATCCATTTGTCGTACAAAAGAGGCACCGGCATGTTTTTTTCCTTTGAAAGTAAGAATTAGGTAAGTGAAATTGTCAGGCGTGCATGTAAGAAATGTAATCTGGCTAACCCCAGCATTCCAGCCAGCCCAGGTTTCAATAGCTGAAGTATGCATGATAAGTTTTATTTAAATGAAGGCAGCCTCGGCTTAGTAACTCCCTCAGTGCTCAGAGTCCAGCACTTCAGGACGTGGAGAAACCTAGGCTCTATCCTCGGTAGCTTGCTGTGCTATTAAAGATAAATTTTGAAAATGGAGACAGCAATGCCTCTTTTGACAGATGCTGGGGTCTCTGGATGAATAGTACTATAACACAGCACAAAATATAATCATTTATGTAATCAATTACTTATTACCGCTCTGGTTGACACAAGGGGATAAGAGTAAAATCAATCCAGAGCCTCTTCATTGAGGCCCCTAGCATATTTCCCCTAAGACTCACAAATCAACACTGCTAAGTAAAGAAATTTCCACTTAACACCTCATCACCCCCCGCCCTTGCAAATGTGTATGTACATACTTACCTTTATTAGCAGAAGGGGAGCCCCTGGGATTCCTGGTATTGGTAAAGAAAACGTGTGCATTTGCAGGGTAAAGGGCAAGCTTGGGGTTCTCTGGTTTGCTGGCTGGTTTGAGTTCATAGAGGTGGTTTTTTTAGAGGTGTTTTATGCAAACTCTTAAGGTTGAGAGTCTGGTGAAGAAGTCTTTAATCTTGAAAGGAAGAGGGGGTGTAGTGATAGGACAAGGGGTAACAATTTTAAACTAAAAGAAGATAGGTTTAGATTAGATATTAGGCAGAAATTCTTCACGCTGAGGGTGGTGAGGCCTTGGAGCAGGCTGCCCAGAGGAGCTGCGGGTGCCCCATCCCTGGCAGTGCTCAGGGCCAGGCTGGATGGGACCCTGGGCAGCCTGGGCTGGTGGAGGGGTCGTGCCCGTGGCAAAGGGGTTGGAACTGGGTGGTCTTTAAAGTCCCTTCCAACCCAACCCACTCTGTGATTCTATTAGAATTAGAGGACAGAGGTTGCAGTTATACAAGAGGAAAGAATAGGACAGAAGATTCACCTCCTTAAACTCAGGAAAAAGTTGCACCAGCAACTTAATGTCACTTAAGGTCACCACAGCACAAAGGGGTGTCATTCTACGAGCTATAGTCAAGGCCATCTGGTGGAGGTTTGAGCTTAGTTGTCTTGAAATGGGAGTTCTTGGGTGGTCTTTAAAGTGTTGTTGTTGTTGTTGTTTGTTTTTGTTTTTGTTTTTGTTTTGTTTTGTTTTGTTTTCTTATGAAATCAGATTTAAATGAGCCAGGAAATCAGACTTAAATGTTCCAAATGTCTTCTCCAAACATTTAGAGTATCTAAGCCTTGTCTCTACTCTGAATTAAATTATACGTAATAATGTACATTATTAAAAAAAAAAAAAAAGACACAGGGAAGGAGGCTTATTCTTTCTTAGGAGTTTTGCCTACAGGACCAGTTTTGACCTCTTTACACAAAAGAAAATTTTTCCTCCAGTGTGGATGCCCTCAGGATGAACCATGAGTTCAGAAGCATCCTTTACTGGACAACTGTCAGAAAGATAGGATGTTTACACTGACCTCCTTTATCAAAGAAGAGTTAAGGATGCCATAAAAGAAATAAAAGGGAAGGGTTTGAGTGACAATGGATGGAAGATAAAATTTCATCAGAAGTTTTTAGCTTCTGATATTAATACTGGCACTTTTGTATAATCAGGTGAGAACCTTCTCTTTCCACTCCATTTTGCTCTGCTAATTGAACTCTCAAACAAGTCACCAGTGCTGCTCTTGGAAATGTAGACGTCTGCTGCATGAAATTAGAGAAGGAAAAACATTTTCCAGGAGAGGAAGAGTTTGGAGGTTTACATGCACATCAGGGTGCCCTGCTAAGTTTAGACACCAAATTTGGAATGAGCCAGTATGGAGTTTGTTGACTCTGGCTGGTACCTAGCTTGGTCATTAGCCATAATTTCTGTTTGTCTGTGGCTAGCTGTCTCACTTAACCACCTGGCTCTTCCACAAAGACATCCATCCATCTCTTTATTTCCTTCTGTGACAGCATGTCCTGCTTTGTGGATATGTTGCCAATAACAGAGTGAAGAATAGGCCTTAAAAATTCAAGATTAACAAAGCTTTTTCTGTACAAACCAAGCAGTCTCCAAGCTGCTTGCTAATTTAAGGACAGACAATTTAGGCATCCAAACTGTTGCAAAGTCAAGCTGAGGGACCAGAAATAAATCCTTGCTGAACTGTAGGCCACTACACAACCCAGTGTGCAGCAATGTTCTGTTTGGCGTATTGCTATCACTGCTGCAACTGCAAGTTCATTAAATGCTGTACCCACGGACCTCAGTTGCAGTCAAGAGCCTACTTATAAGCATTAGTTCTTCAGATATGGTTTCCAGGCTCAATTCATTAAAAAAAAAAAGAGAGAGAGAGAGAGATAATGTGCTATATATCCCCAATTCAATAGAAAAACTTAGATAGTTTCGTCTCAAAAAATGTAGTTGTCTACAATGACAGAAGACTTTGTACAAAATCTGGGGAAAAATTGTCCAAATCTGTTTGGGTTGAAGTTTTCAGTGGATTTTTTACTGATGTGCAGTTAAACTCCAGGCTTTTCTTTTGCCTGGAAATATTTTAGAAATGTAAAGACAAATATCTGATAAAAGTAGTCAGGCAGATGTAGCAAAATAATAATAATCCGATCATTCGGAGACTTAATATGGCAAAGATAGAGCTTCCCAAAATAATGTTGTAGGGGTAATAAGATTGCCCCAGCACTTGCTGCCCCCATTGCCAATTAGCAGACATGCCTCTCTGAAAGATTAGGCAGCATTATCTATTCCTCCTCATGAAAGGCAAATTGAGGAATTAGGAATACTGAATTCATCTAGCTACAGATGTCAACTGTAGATCAGTTTAGCTCATCCTGGACAAAATCCTAATTGGTCAGATATATTTCACCACTATAGCAACTGAAAAGCCTGCAAAGCCAAGTCCTGCTTACTCAGAATTTGCCTGATGTCATCAATATCAATGGGAGGGAATCATCAGGATATCAGATGAGAAATGTCTTCCACCTCCCATCAGTCTCATGGCTATATCCAGTACCTGCCCTTCCTGCAGGTAAATTTTTCCCTTATTCGGAAAGTTGAGACACCAGAAGCTGAAGTGATCTGCCCAAGGTTGCACAAGAAACAGAGCAAAGTTAAGAAATTTTCTCCCAACTTCCTCTCACTGGCCACATAACTGTCACAGGTGACAGCATAGTGTCACCTGTTGAATACATTCAGGCTGAAGACAGTGCACCGAGGGTCACTTGAGCCAGTGCAGATTAACTACATGGATGGGGTTTTTTTGTTTGTTTTCCCTGATATTATCCTCTTCAAGAGCAGCTGGCTGCCCATAGCAAGTGCACAGGAATGCATTTAACACTCACTTCAGTATCATCAACAAGAGCTCTTGCTGGTGAGGACAAGGCAATTCAAACATTGAACTCTCATTAATGCAATAGCTGTTGCACTCAGAAACTCTCTCCCCTTCCCCTTTTCCCCCCTACACACATGTTCACTCTGACAGGAGCTGGGAGTTCTCAGTTTGCTATAGAAAGCAAATGAAAATCCATCAGTCCTTGATTGCTTCTTTCCAACCTCAGTTCTGTTCACTCTTTGATAAGATAAATATAATGTATGTTACAGCCACATATGGATTCTCCTACAGTTCCTTTTATACCTCTGAGTGTACACACCTCCTCTCATGATAGCTATTGCCCTGCTGGAAGGGGCCTATAAATCCTGTCTGAGATCCAGCATGTATTCCTTGTGCAGCTTGCAGCAAAGCTATGTTTTTCTTGTACCAGCAATGAGGCATCTGCTCTAGCTTCCTCCTTATTTCACATCCAGCTGGGGACATTGGCTGTGGCCATCACCAGAGAGATAAGTGGAGACAGCTTGTTTTTACTTAGGGATACCATCCACTTTTCTATATGCCAATATTGTGCCCCAATAGGTGATGCAGGATATGCGTTCCAGGCCACGAATATTGACAGAAACAACCAGATATTTTGGTCCTGCTGATCTTCTGATAAAGGGCTGGAAGAGTTGTTAGAACTCCAGGTTCTCCCTAGATTCAAGGCTGTTATTTTGCAATGGCTGCTGGCTTGGCTGCCTGGTGAGTACCCCTTTGCCTGCAGGTCTACTACCTGCAGGTCCACGACCTACCACCGCCTTGACCAGGCTGCAAAAGAAGAAGACACCAATCAGGGGCATCGCTCACTCTGGATATGTGTCCTGCCCGAGATTTGACTTGGAAAAGCTTCCTTTTAAGAAGTAGTTCATTTGAATATGAGGACAAAGCAAGGATAGCTCTGCAAGAATATTTTTCTTGGGCAAATATTTGTAAAATATAGGAGTGTTTGTGGCTTTACACAGCTGGAAATCATATATTGCCTCACCAGCACTGCCATGTGTTTTGAGTGGAGGGGAAAGGGACTCATTGAAGTCATTCAACCCTTTCATTATCCCTCTATTTCTTCCTCCCTCCCTTGCCCCCTTCCTTCCTGACATCTCTTTCTTTATTTCTCTCATTCTCTTTCAAGAGTTGGCCTGTGAGAGAGCAGAAGTGAATACATAGGATATTTTATTTCTCATCTGAGTGCTCAGTACTTTTGGTTTGTCAGAATCTGTCTACGCGCCTATCTGTCCTAAAACAAAACTTTTTGTCCAGTTTTACCCACAGTTTCTTTTCCCCTTTCAGTTATATGTCACCTCTCCCCACCACAGTTTTGTAAGTGAATGAGCAGAGTAAGTTGATTTTGGAACAAGTGTTTTCCATGGCTTCTGTCCTTATATAGAACCTTGCGTGACTGGGTTCTTCTCTTTGACGATGAATTCAAAGCATAAGTGTAAAAAAGACAGTAATGACAGCAACACTAATACAGGCAGCAATTACCATATTTCACTCTAAGGTTCCTGAACATGGATGCATAAGTGAAACCCATCTGCAGTTAAAAAGAACTTGAAAACCTGCAAAATTCCTGGCATCCTTCAGGAATAAAGCCACTATACACCTCTAGCTCTCTCCTTTAGTATTATTTTCTCATGCTTCAGCTGTTGCCTTTGCACAATGTTTAAACCTCAGAAGTACATGCATTTTTTATCTTTTTCTTTTTTTTTCCCCAGTGACCCCAAACTTTAAGACAGAGCTACACATTGCAAATCCCTGTCCCAAACTCTCTTTGATTTCATTTCCAAGTATCCAAATACTTCAGTTTTATTTGATTGTTCCTCTTTCCACATTTAGTTACAGCATGGCTTACATGCAGAAGTGTCATTCCAGGCAGTGTTTCTGGAAGGAAGTATTCATGTCCCTTTCCAATTCTTTTGCAAATCAGAAACGACCCTGCTTAATTCCTCGGGGTTATCATTCCTTGGTTAAATGCTGCAAAGTTTGCAAGAAGGTGGGATTTAACACTGTCTCCAATGATTACTGGCCTTTTTGTAAGTAAACATAAATCCTGTTATGGATTTTAGATAAAATCTCCAGAGCATCTATGGATTTTGACTGAGTTTCACTTTGAGATTTGGGATGTACATTAGCTGCAGAAGGTGTCAGTCACCCACTTCAGCTCATGCTGCCTGGTAAATCAAACTCTCCACTGTATGTCTCAGCAGGATTGAGGTAGGAAACCTGAGGAAGGAAGAACCAGACAGAAGATCACTTTCCTGTTACCTCTCAGGCACTTTGTGGAGCTGGCTTAGTAGTATGTCCTTCCAGTTAAACTCTCTTACAAACACAGAGTGGTGGTAAATATCTCAAACAGTGTATTGGGAATGGTCCCTGGCTTGTACTAACCTCAAATGGTGCATAAGGACTTTTTTGGAAGTCTGCCAGTTGGCCCAGGAAGAAACTGTGCCAGGGTACATGTTAACAATTCAAAAGTTAAACTCGTAAACTCAGCCATCTTCTAGTGCTTAGGAATATTCCCTGGCATTTTTAACTCAATAATATAAACACAGCCTGCATGTGCACATGGCTCCCATGTCACATTTGCACCACCAGGTTACATTGTTCACACCTGAACACACCAACAGGTCTTTGATTCAGACAAGTTCCCTGCTTCCCTACAGCTGAAAGATTCATTCTATCTCGTCAGCCTTGATCTATTTTCTCCAGCCTTCATCTTTTGTTGTAGTCCAAGGAGCCAACCCCTCCGCTGGCGGCAACCAGCATGGTCCCACGGATGTCAAGGAAATGATGCTGAGTTATACCTCCTGAGGGTCTGGCCTAAACTGATTAAACTTCCTCCACAGACTTAGTTTAGTTTTCCTTTACTGGAAAGAAGGTGTCTAAGGAATGTGATGATCTCAGTCACATTCACGCTTCTTGAAGTGGAAGGCTACCCACATCATCTGATCTTTCCTCAGTATTATAACAGCCGCATGCTGTGCTTTTCAAGATCCTGTGGGCAAATGCACTATCCATGTGGCAAATTAAAGCCTCCAGACACCTGATCCTAGGGATGGAGCAGAGCCAGAGGGCTGTCAGCAGAAACAATATTGTGCAAAGAGTGGGCTCAAAGTGGTGAGGTCATCTGGTGTGCCACAGCCATGAGTTGGCATTTAGTGGAGTGAATGCTTCACTCACTCGCTGCCTCTCTCCTAGCCCCTCGTCTGCTCTGCAGATGGGAAAATACATTCCTCTGTGCATACCAATTCGTTCTGTCCTGTCACGCCAACATCAGCGCGGGTGCCTGAGGTTGCTGCTGAGGGATGCAACTGCCATCTGATTCCCTGATAACCCAGGCTGTTAACTCTCTCTTGGGACTGGGGGCTACATACTCAGTTCTCTGTGATGTTACAGGCCAGAAAGATTTTTGCATCTGGTTTTCACGTGATCCTGACATAAAGGGCCTGGAATGCAAATGGCTTTGGGGGCTATTGCTTCAAATGAATCCCGAACTCTGGTTCTGGGTCTTTGATCCTGGGCCCCAGTTCTCCTCTTCAGTGCTTTCCCAGGAATGGATGACATTCATTTTCTAATTCCCTGATGGAGAAATAGCTTTGTAGTGTACAAACTGGTTTTAGGTAGACCAGTCATGCTATCCTTTGATTACCTTTGAAGGAAGAAGCCAGAGCCACAACATTTAATCTCCCATTATTGCAGCATAACCTTGGGTTATCTACACCTACACCCAAGTGGTTTTAATCAAATCTTTCTTGAAGGACAGTCTCCTCAGTTAGATGGCCAGTCTGTCTTTAGGTAGTCAAAAATTATCCAGACTCCCTGCCTGAGGTACAGAGGACCTACTCAAATGTTCTGCAGCTCATGTCCCTGCCCTCTGAAAGGAAGAGCATGAGGGCATGAGGCAGGAGGACATGAGGAGCAAAAATGAGCAGTTTTTCCAAGTTAGGAAAGGCCAGGGCTCAGACCTGAGAACAGGGATTGCGGGAAACACTGAGGAAGACGGCTGCTCCAGAGAGCACGGAAGAAGCAGTTTTGCATTCTGGACTAAAAGAAAAGAGCTGACACCTTACCCAAAGGAAATATCATACCAATGGAAACATCTCCAAGCTCTGATTTTGGAGAAAGATAATTATCTCTTCATGCTCCACCCTTCAAAATCTGCTAACAGTGTTTTCCAATATTATTGGCAAGCTCTTGCTGGCTAAAACCAGGAAGGTGTCTTCTTCTATACCCCAAAGAACGAAAAAGCACAACACAACAGAAGATCTGAGGCAGGATCAGTCTTACTACATTTAATCCTCTCCGATGTCTGAGCTGGTTACACAGCTTTTTTTGCAGTCAGTATAGAGAAGTCAGCAATTCACCTGAGCTAGTGAAGACACCATCCCTATGATGACTGGAATCAGTCCCTGCATCTTTCAGGCACCATAGGACAAATGCACCCACCTCAGGTTCCTACCCAAAGGATCCTGGCTTTTCAGCAGCTGCTGGTAGCCTGATTTGAAGTTCATGCTGTCCATGGAAGACAAACTCTTTATCATCTGCAGCCTTAATGTCTCAGGGTGTGTCCTTGCTCTTCCCCATTCATGTCCTCAGCTGCTAGAGTGAAAACAAGCCCAGGAACCCCACCCTTCACCATGTCAGCCTGCATGGCAGGTTGGGAGGTGATTCATGTCGTCTGACCTCATGTAGTCATGGGCAAGTGTCAGGCTTATGTAAATCGACATATGAAATCCAGCAATGAGCTAAAATATTCGTAACCATAAACTAAGTGGGCTCCTAGATTTCCAAATGAAAGCTCAAAGATACTGGGAATTCAAAGTCATTTCGGAGCCCAACAACTTTTCTCCATTTTTTCGTGGGAGAAGCCCCTTCCTGTGTACATACGATATCTTTCCTGCCTTCCTAGACACTGTCCTGAAAACATTCCCCTCCAGCCTTCAAAGGGACACTACTTGCCTGCGCTATATTTCAGTACAGCTCTTGTCAGGAAATTAGCTATGGAGGCATGGTGATAGTATTAGTGCTTATTCAGTCCTAGCCCTGCTTAACTGGGAGACATTTGTATTCTATAGGCAATAAGAAAAAATGTTCTTATTATCTAATAAGTAGCGTAAATAAATCAATTATGGCAGGGACTTGCATCCCCATTTAAGAAGATGGTTTGAACTGTTCCCAATTATGTGAGCACAATACATTACTTATGAGCAAGAAATTCTACCCTTTTTGATCGCATCTGCCAGTAAGTGACTTGTGCAAGTGGTCTCTTGTCTGCAAGAGAGGAAGGTAACAAAGTGTGACGTTCAAGCTAAAGACATACAGGAGACTTTGTCTGATTCTCCCAGCCTAGTGGGAGATTGTCTTCAAACTGCCTCCCTTTATTTTGCTGTAGTTTTCCCATATGACAATAATCCTGACCTCTCCCAGAGAAGCCTGTGCACCCCAAAATGTAGTCCCTTCTTTCAGTTCTACCAGGTGGTCAAACAGAAGATAATACAGATTAGCTGCACTTGTTTCTCTCCCAGCTACAACATTTTTGATAAAAAAATGCTTTGTAAGATTTATGTGATGTTATTAGAGTGTAGAAAACCAGTGTGAATACCGGAGATCTGCTTTGCAAATTTATATTCATCAGTGATTTGACTATGTGTGGCTTGAAAGAGTAAATTTGTCTGTGCTAAGAAAAGCTGACAGTGAGATGGACTACAAGAAAAACAGACTGAACAAATGCAGTTCATAACTGGGAGTTGTTAAAACGAGTGTATTAGTTATAATTCCCAGTCAGAAATATGTGTTTTCGTAAAAACCCAGATGACTTATGGAGGAAATGAACATTGCAAGAAGTAAAACACATAAACAAGATAATTTTTGTTTATAGCAGCGCTGCAGCATTATCAGTGGAGCTAATGAAGCAGAGTTTCACAGGCTTGGGTTCTGCACTCTGTCCCCATCTCACCATGGAGTCCCAGCTCCTCCCTTGCACGTAGTATCCCCTCCCTTCCCTGCTGCAATGCACTGTCCATCTCCTCCTCTCCACACCATGTGCTGCTCCAGCTGGTGAGCCAGAAGGACCATCCTCGCTGATTGCCCGGCTTTCATCTCAGAAAGGACGAGGGACTGAAACATAACTGACTACAACTTGTTCCTCACTCCTCTAATCAGTCATTGATGTTCATAAGACTTGTAGGTACCTAATTCCTTGCAGAGTTTTACCCCTCTGTCTGATATGGCTAGTGAGTTCAACCAGCAACAGGGAGAGGCAGGCAGGCAGATGGAAAATCAACGTGATCGTATCAGCCCTACTTCCAGCAGAATCCAGGTTAAAATCTAATGAGGGAAAGGGGACGAAGGCAGGGGGCCAATAACTCTGAAGGCATTAAATGGAGAAATATGATGAGAGAAGCTACATTCCACAGCTGTCAGGACCCTAGGAATTTGTTTTGAATATTTTTAGAAAAGACAGACATTGTAATAAAAATAAATGCCCATTTCCAGACGTAGATGATCAAGCTTTGAGGAATGATGGTGGGGCATTCAATACATATTTGTGTTCTGCAGTTAGCAAGGCGCAGGAAGCTGGATTCATATCATGAGAAACGACTTTCCACCCCACCTGTAATGAAAAATTGTGTTTAATATTATCTCCTAGGGTTATGCATTTGCAAGTCAGTAGGCCTAGATAGCTCCCTGGAGAGCTGGCTGGCTGCAGGACTAATGCTTTGGCAGTTTCCTAAGCAAAGCAAGCCTTTCCCCAGACATGTGCAACTGATTTCAGGGGTCATAAATAGACTCCTGCCCTCCTGCCTTTTTGCCTGGGCCTGAACCCTGGAAAACCAGACTGGCTGATGCTTGTGCCGAGGGAGATCGTGGGGATGACTAGTGCATATCACAAAGAACAATATAGAAAATATCATAGAGAAACATTATTATATGTTTGCTCTGTTCTTACATTCTTGTCTAATAACTGCTGTTGGCCACAGTTACAGACAGGATATTGCGACAGGAGAGGTCTTAGAGTGGACCCAGAATGGCCAGTCTTAGGTTTGTGTATTAAACCTGGTTTTATGGATCTCTTTCCTTGCTCACAATGGAAAAGTGGAATGACTGGCATAACTATGCACTAATTCATCAGACATTAATTCAGGAAGGCTTAAGGAAGAGACAATACAGGATCCAACCAATAAGGAATTCGTATATAAGATTACCACTGGTGCCCATCAGCATGATTTTAAAGAACGGGAGAAAATTAAATGAGATGAGTCCTATTGTGCTTTGATTCAATGAGTCTGGTTGCTAAAAGTAAATGCATAGATTAATCTGCACATAAAGGTGCCTTTCTGGAAGACAGAGATGAGAAAACACAAGTTAGGGAGTCCAATGCAGAGACCACTGGGTGAAATTATGAGATTTGTGATCTACAGTGAGTTAGACAAGATACTCTACAGCTACTTTCTTGCCTGAAAACCTGGAGTTAGAGTAATTATATTTCTGGATGTCTCTCATCAGGTATTATATAATTATACAATAATCAGATGCCCACTCCAACTTGTCTGTGTTTACTACTGAGTTATTTTGAACATGATTAATTCAAGTCCTGTTTTTCCTTTTCCTTGTAATTCTCCACTGAAATAAATATTGAAAGCTGCCATTGAAAGCCTTCTCCAGTGTCTATTTGTGTTGAAAATACTTCTCCTCAGGATGTTGAGGGATGTGTGTATTTAACCCCATCTGAAAGTCAAATGAGTCCTTAACTATTCCGTTGGTCTAATTTGATTCACTTTGTTTATTAAATAAAAGCCAGATGGCAAATGGCCTTTGGGCCACTTAGTGATGCAAATATATATATGTATTTTTTATTCATCATTGCTGATCTCCACAGTGCTACATAAAACTGTGGATCAACTTTCATTCAAACATGGTAACTCTGTAGCATTGCAGATCGCGTCAGAATCACTGCACTGAAAGGCTTCTCTTTTAATAATGTTCGTAAGTGCTATTATAAGGATTTTATTAGGATTCACAGCTACTTCATCAGACTTAATTCTGCCTGGTGTTTTTTACAAGCTCAGACGTTGACGACTCCCTCCAAGAGACAGCTTCATCTTTGCATCGGTGCCATAACCATCAGGATCCTGCGTATTTTGAATGCATATCACACACTCCCAAAGAAATCTTCTTCTCATCCTCTGGGCCACAGATTTTTGCTCATTCCTTCATCCCGGAAGCCTACCTTTCACGCCAAATAAAAGCGACACCTCCCACCCCTTAACCCGCAACACTGCACCTAAGTACCTCCCTGAGATGGAGATGTTCAAAGGTTGAAGCTTCTCAAGCTGAGCAGAGACCTGAATCCAGGTTTCCCATTTCTCAGGAGTGTGCCCTAGAGACAAGTCTCTTCTGCCAAAAGTAGCACCTCCTCCCCACCCATTTTCCACAGAGAAATGACTAATAGAGTTGTCTTCTCAAAAGCTTGAGTTAGATGTCTAAGCCTAGGAACTGGGAATTTTCCTTCGACATGTTTTAATGGTGGGCATGGTAAGGGCTGAGTTTGGGCCTGGCTTTTCCAAGCAGCCTAAGAGCCACCTAGCAACATCTGTGCTATTAAATTAACCACTACCACTGGTATGCAAATGTCTATATGCTCCCAGGCATGTTTTTGGTGCAGGCTGACCAGCACTCTGATAACACAGCTCTTGAGCATAGGATATAGACAGGATTTCTGTCAAAGAGCAGTCTCCATAAGGACTGGGCCATGTCATTTTGGCAAGTCAGGAGTGCAGAGCAGGACTTGTGACAACCAACTTGCTGTTAGACACCAGCCACCTTGTTTTGGAGGACAGTGACTTAGGTAGCATAAATTCTAGCTGTCATATGCCAGCTAACATCCAAGCCAAAGAATATCTATGTTTGTTTAATGTATAATCCAGACATACCTTTTATAAGCCTATGTCAAAAAGGTAAATTCTCCAAATCCCATCTAATCCCTGCAGGGCCAAGGTCCTACAGGCCCTTGAATTATGGGTGCTAAAGTGTTCAGAAAGCACTGCAGGGTACACAGACTTAGCACAACCTCATCTTTTAAGTGCAAACACACCTAATCTTTCACAGAGCAGCATTAGCAGAAACTGTAACTGTGCCAGTTTTACAGCCCAGTGCCAAACTACTTGACAAAAGGCAGAAAACTTGTGTTCACATTCCCTTTCTTTTGCTTATTTGGAGCAAAATTTTGGGTCCCCATCTCCCACAGGGTGACCCTGTGTCTCCGAAGAGACTTTTCTCATTATCTGCAATCAAACCTGTTCCTCATAGGTAGAACAATTAAGTGCTCATTAAGGCAGGAACTGCATCCCAGTCTACCACAAGAACTCTCTAGTTGATCTCTCCCTGGCCTATTTTGTGGTCATCCCTTCTGGGTGCCTAATCTGACGGGCAAAAGTTTGCCTGGTTTTTGTGTATTTTTTTTTCCCCCGCTTTGTTTTATTTTGCTACTTATTTATTTATTTTTCCAGCTATGTAAGTTTGACTAATAAAATGTACTCTGTAAGTCTAGCGTTGGGACTCAGACTGGAGCAAGCACACAGAAGGCTTATTTGGACACTAAGAGTAAAGAGTCTGAGGACACCAAGGTGCTTTGATATTTCCAGGGCAGCTAAGTCAAGGCTGAAAATTGATAAAATTGCTCATAAGAAATACATCAAGGGAAATGAGTAAAAGGGAGGAAGAAGCTACTTGAGCTCAAGAGCGGGAAAGTTTTCATGAGTAAGGGTAGTCTGGAAAGCAGAAGACTGTTCATGAAGTGGGGAGGAGAGAGGTGCATAATTCACTTTGTGCCTTACTTTTCCAATCTGTAAAAAGGGAATTCTTCCTTCAAGCCCAGTTTTAGCCACAAGAGCCAGCAAAAATATTACCCCACCAACCTTGCTCAGTTTAGCACTGTCACACAGGGGTTTTTTTGACATAGTTTCCACTTCCTGCATATGAAGATTTTGTTCAGATAAAACCAGAATCTGTTGATTCGGCTTTAGTCACAGCAGCTGAGCTTTGAGGTGATAGTAGGGGTCCAGAAATCTGAAAAAAAAAAAAAAAAAAAGGTCGTTGCTCACCTGCATATCAAATGTGCAGCACAAAGAAGTGTTGAAGTTATGCGATGCTCTGGGTGTACTTCTAAATGGGAACTCCCAGGTGAGTATAGTCTTGGCCTGGTGGGACACCCTATGTTTTAAGACTAGAGGCTGTGGTCACAGCTACATGGGCTGTTAACATCCTCCAAATAGATCAGAGAACTATGTCTGTTTGCTTTAGATGGCTTAGAAAATTACCACTGAAAGTGAAGCTGCTTTGCCTTGTATTTTTCTTTTTGTAGTCCAGGAAATACATTTATTCTTTGTAATAAAAATGTTTAGACACAGGCAAAAAAGTGTACAAGAACCTTTTCCAACTTTCCAGTAGGAAAAGTCAGAACAAAAAGCCTCAATTGTAATTACTCTGTTCATTCTCTCATTTTCTTTTTTTCTTTTTTTTCCTTCCTTCCTTCCTTCCTTCCTTCCTTCCTTCCTTCCTTCCTTCCTTTTTCTTTCTTTCTTTCTTTCTTTCTTTCTTTCTTTCTTTCTTTCTTTCTTTCTTTCTTTCTTTCTTTCTTTCTTTCTTTCTTTCTTTCTTTCTTTCTTTCTAATTAGAAGCACCAATTTTGGTGCTGTTTCCAAGAAGACTTTGTTACAAGGTTTTGTTCCCTGAAATGAATGAATAAAGGAGTTACAAACAGACTGTTGGAACTCAAATGCTGCCAAAATGTCCCACATCTGGCACAATTAGGCTTTTATTTGTTAACCACTTGTAATTTCCTTAAGACCCAGATAGACACCACGGGGCAGACTAATGGCAGCCAAAACCAGCAAAATCAAATGGTGTATAGTGAATTGCTGTTCTAGACGAGCGAATTTCAAAATTTTGATGAGAACTGTGGAGAAGAAAGCATTGAGAAAACATTGTTCACCTCCTTTGATAAGTGGAATGATTCCTCTTCCTATTGACAGATATAGTACATGATGATGCTCAGAAATGCAAAACAGAATCCAGACGTACTTGAACATCCTTGTTTCCTTCTCTGCTTTGGTTTTTGTCTTTGTTTCAATTCAGAGCTTCACAAGATGCCTTTTAATGAATCTTCCTGTGAACGTATCATTTTTAAGTTTTCTCGTGTCCTCTGCTCTTGCTGTTCTACCAACGTGCGAAGAGAATTCAAGTTTCCTAACACAACTGGTCACTTCAAGCACACTAATTATAATTTCCCTCTTAAGCCAGATTTTTCCCTAAAGCCATTGGATGCTGGGTAGCACTATTATAAAATTGACTTCTATCTCTTGTGGATTTAATGGTGCTGATATCACTGGGGCTGCATCTACTTGCACAGGCAGAATTTACCCACATGGCTGCCAATGAAGCAATGCCATTTTGCCCCACGGAGGGTGTAGCACATGGCCATAAATGGTTGCAAATTCTTCTGGATCTTGCAGAATGCAATCACTGGGGAATGCTTTAGGTTGTTTCAGAGATTAATCAAAGTGAGGAAAGGAGGTAAAGTAGACACACAATCCCCAGTTCCAAGTGGCAATTAAGTTCTTAATTATCTTCTGTTTGGATTTGCAAATCTGGAAAAAAAAAATGTCCAGGGATATTGCAAAGGACAAAACTATACAGTTTGAGGAGCACTGCCAGGAATTCCTTCCTTCAGAAGCCAGTTTTGAATGTAAACCACTGGCAAAAAGCTCATTTCTAGCAATAACAGCTATGTCATGTTTCCTGGAACATAGGCAATGTGGAGTATCATAGGAAAAGGAAAATAAACACCGGTTCACTTTCTGAATCACCAGTCATAAATTCTCACTGAGGAAAAAAAACACACACACACACACACACACACACACACACCTCAAAGGAAGTTCGTACAGTATCAGAAGAGTTTTCTGTCCCCCTCAATCAGACCATCAAGTGGAGTTACTATCCCCCTTTTCTGAGCAGGGACAAACCAACAGCATTGAGCAATGAGAATAAAACAAAGACAAACCACATCCGCCTTCGCTTTCTGAAGTGGGACATGTTGTAAAGCCAGTCATTCAATCTGTTTTCTCTGGTTTTTAAACTCAAGTCTTACCACTTTGATGGGTCCTTTTTCCTTTTCTCTCTTTTCTATTTTTTTAAGTTGCTTGCCTTGGAAAAGAGATAGTAAATCACATGAAACCCCACGGCGGTGCTTTCACTATCTACCAGGTGGCCAAAATTTCACTTAATGTTTTTAAAAAATGTTAACGATTGATCCCGAACTGGTGAAAATAAACATAGTACAGCAGTAACTATGCTGATCTTTGCTGTCAAAGCCTCTAAATGCTCAAGGCCAGTTCGCATCTCCCAGTGTCTGTAGCACTGGGGGTACGATGTAGGTGTCTGGCCCCTGAGCCACTTATATAGCTCACACACTGCTTTAGAAATAAGGCTGGGTGTGTGTGGCATCAAGTTATTTCATGTCTAAGATCCCCATGGAGATTGCTGTCCTGGTGATCACAGGCAGAACTGTCAAGACCTACTGGAAACTTTGCTGGACTGAAGGGGAGCAGCACAAGGACCGTTCTGGCTCTCTGTTTCAGCCATTGTTTCATTCTGCCCAAGTTAGAGGAAGCCAGGCTGTGTAAACCTGGACAGTTACACAGTGAATTAAACCTCCAGAGTTCTCATCTACACCATGGTTTACACTAGTGAAGACAAAAGATCTCAGAATGAGAAAGTTCTACCTGGAGGGATTGCTGGGAATATAACCTTCACATGAAGCTCAGCATCTTCATCCAGTACCTGCATAACTGAACCCCTGAGCCCTCTTTGGAGCCTGTAGCTGACCAGATGCCCCTGCGGTGATACAGGGAGGCTCCACACTGCTTTTGACATCAGACGCCTTCTGAAGCCGTTCCAGCGAGCTGAAGGAGCCACCGAGGCCGATCCATATCATTCTTCATGCAGCTCCGTCAGATGGCTCTCTGGAGAGATGGCACTAGATCCATATCTGCGTGCTTCAGAGGGACAAATTGTTAGCCCTGGTATGAGGAACAATAGAGGCTTTGAGGATGTTAGTGACCAACTGTACCGAAGCATTCCTTCCCGCACACTTACCTTTATTATATCCCCATTAATCACCCCTCCACCTTTCAGCGGCGAAATGTTATCGCCCTTCAGCAAGGCATCAAACCGGAGCTGCGGAGGGATTGCTAACACTGACCTGCCCTTCTAGTCAACATGAAAGGCAAAAGAGACAAAGCCTGTTCGGGGCCGCGTTGCGCTGCTGGGAAAGGACGGAGGGCAAACATTTCAGCTTTGTGAAGCAAAGCTGTGCAGACAGCAAAGGCTAGACAAAACTTCTTCAAGGGTGGGCGTGGGGCAAGTCAGATGTGTTGTCTCTTTGTCTCCCACCTCTTGATGTTTCTTTCTTTTTTTTTTTTTTTTTTCTTTTTCTTGCACCTTTTGTTTTTTTTCAGTTGTACAGCCCCATTC
>VXAL01005923.1:270012-291467 GCA_013399475.1 Chauna torquata | reverse complement strand
CAGCTCCTTGTGCACCCCCAGCCTCCTCGCTGACAGGGCAGCACAAGAAGCAAAAAAAAAAAAAAAAAAAAAGTCCTCGGCTCTATGTAAATATTGCTCTGCAACAACCAAAAACATCACCACTATTTTCATCAAAAATCCAAAACACAGCACTGTGTGAGCCTCTACGAAGAAAATTAACTCTATCCCAGCCAAAACCATGACACACATAAAGTGTCTGACATCTGCCACCCTGTCTAAACATGACAAATAGTATGAAAGAAAGAGCAGCAAAGAGACCTGATCAAGGCCAAAGTGTACTGCAGTGCTAGAGGAACAGCAGGACACGTGTCCGTCAGTCCCAGGTCAGTGTCTCAGCCGTGCACATCCCTGCATGGGTTGAAAGAAGTCATTTGACCATAACACAGTCCAGCAGCATGGTGTCTGCTCCCAGTGTCTTGTTTTTCCAAATATGGCAAAGATCCTGGCCTCCCCCTCCAGTAACTTGGGCCCGTGCTAGGTACAAAAATAGCAAAGCAGGCCAGACATCCAGTCTGCAAAACGGTCGTGTTCCTTACCATGAAACACGGGGCAGCCATTTGTTATGAGTCGTCACTGTGAGGATTCTCTTTCAGAGGGTATGTCAGCACGATGGCTTCAAGAGGCTCTCCCAGGCCACGTCTCTTTGCTTGGTATCTGGGGCTTGTTGATCCTGGCACATCACCTGGGAACAGGCAGGAGGCCAGCCTAACAGATTGGCATGTATGCAGGCAGGGAAGGAAGCTGAGCATCTGGCTTTAAACACCAGGGCTCAGATTTCTCTCTGAGGGTGTTGACAGGAAAATGCATGCCGGGGCTCTGCTGCTGCTGCAAGGACTGCTAAGGGAGTAGGATGTCTCTGAGGGATTTGTTGAGACAATTTCACTTCTGAGGTCTTTCCTTCCTTGTCTCCTGATCATCAAAGAGCCATAAGAAAGGGCCTGAAACAGAGTTCATCCCTTGAGACAATATGGACTTGGCAATGACAGAAGTCACCTATGCGAGCTCTGGAGGAGTTCGGATCTGACAAATGAATGCCATGACCCTCAGCATGTGTAGTTCTTCGTAGTCCATTAAACTGGGAGTTATTGCTGGTGGACATCACTCTGCGACTTCACTCCCAAGGCAAACGACTGGCCACTAACGAAGGACCCACCTGCTGCATCCTCCCTCAAACGGGAGTAGGATAAGGAAAAAGAAAAAATGCCTAAGAAATAAGCAATTAACTGAGCTGAGGTAATGCATTTAACATATCCCTTATTTGCTGACACCTTGGACTGGATTTATCTTGCCACCTTTAGCCAGTCAGGCAGACAATCTAAGTCCTCTTGGCTCCTTCAACAGTCTAGGGAGTCAAAAAGACAAGTCCAGAGTTTTGATGCATCTTGCCTTAATATAGGTGAGGCATATCATCTCCTGGAGGTGCCTGTGTCTCTCTCCCGTAGCTACAGAGAGCTCAGATTTATCTTGGACCTCCGAGACAACTGACCCTGAGCAAACTGAATCCCACTCCGTGATTACAATTCTCTTCTTCCAAGTGGTCAAAAGTAATGACTTTTTAGCAGAATTTGGCAGAATTCAGCTTTGTTAAACAGTCTGAGACCCTGAGACGAGAGATGTTAATGGCAATGTATTATCTAGACCCAACAGTTGCAATAATTTTGCTCCTTACTGCTCTAAAAGGCTTTCCAGAGCTTCTAAGGAATGACAGAAAGGTTATTTAATAGTAAGGGCTTGGCTTCTGTAGAGACAGCTGTTTAAATTACATCAGTATTACCAGCCACATATTGAACCATTTGCTGCCCATATTGCCATAGAGAAAGAGAAATGGTGGTACCTCTTTTGAAATATTAAGAACTGATGAACACAGAAGTTGTGGGGCCCAAAGGAGGACCCTTTACTGTTGCAAAAATTGTGATGTCCTTTCCTCTAATGGTTCATTTGTCTGAGCAATGGCTCTGTGATGAGAATGGGTCTGGTGAGAAACCAAGTAATAAAATCTATTTGTACTGGGTTACTAATATTTTGGACAGAAAGGAAAATATGTTTATCTGTCAATGGAAATTTTTGCATAAAATTCCAACACTAAGTGTTTTTGGTTGGAAGAGAAGTGGATGGAAAAAAAAGCCAAAATATTTCATCCAATAAGTAGAAAAAAATTTAATTTGTACTTGTCAAAAAAATAAATAGAATTAAAGAATTAAACTTTTTGGTGAGATATGCTAAGGAGTGGAAGACAAAAATGTTTCATATTGAACAAAAAATAACAATGACAAGCACTTTCTCAGCTCAAACAAAAATTGTCAGAGAAAGAAATAATATTTTCTGAGGCCTATTTCCTCCTTAATCTTAAATCAGTACCCTCACCCTAAGACCATCTTTCCCCTTGGGAATGAGCATGATAGGAAAGGCAAATAGCATCAATAAAATTGTTCACAGTGATGTTTGCACAGCAGCAGGGGCTGTGGGCATTCTGTTGGTTTCAGAAAGTGAGTCTGGAAGGTCTTTGTGGCTTGCACACACACGTAAAACGCTGGGAGTCCACAGATCTGGCTTTTCCTTCTGGCTCTTCCAAACATTTGTGGTGCAGTTTTGGACAGGTTCCTATCCCAAAGCTGTTCCTCAGTTTCTCCATCCTTCAAGGGTTGCAGAACTCCCTTTCTCATGCAGCTGGAAAATTTAATAGGTTCCTGAGGGTGGGGTGAACAGTGAGATTCAATGGATCAAGGCTCCGTGAAGACCTGTATCCCCATTATTTGGTGGGTAGAGCTATGTATTAAGTCCACATCTTATCAGTGTCTAAAGCAAGAGACTGAATCAGAGATCCCTGCAAGGGATCTATGCAAGGACTCAGGGTAGAAGTATACCGTGCACAGTTTAAGACAGATTGCCCCCCTAAAAGGGCCTTCTCCCCAGCTTTCCACAAAGCATCAGTGGTTTCCACGAGATGTGAATGCCCCAGGGAGGGGGCGGTGGACAGAGAAGAAACCTGCTTAATATGCTAAGGCAAGGGAAAAGGCATGTAAATCAGAGCTGTCATCCCTTTCCTGACCCGCGCTGCAGCACATACTTCTGTCCGAAAGTATGTTTATACTGGAAAACAGATATATGTCCAGATTGCAAATATATATGCATAGAAAGCATAGAAAAGAGAGCCAACTTTTCTTCAGTTCACACCCTGGTGTCTGAATCATCTTAGGTTTTATACCTGGAATATAAGCACACACGCACACATATATAAGTACAAATGTATACACACACACATTTGTGCAGTCTCAGATGTGGAGACACCGGAGCTGACTGTGCAGAGCTAGTTCCAGGTCAGTAAGGATGATCACTGCAAAGACAGCATTGAGAAGATGGTTCTCCTGCTGCCAGAGCCAGTCCTACACTTCTGGCACTGACAACATCACGCAGATGCCCCTCCACAGCTTCCACCCAAACAGAGCTAGCTTGCAAACAGCAAATTTAACTCCCAGTGCTCCATCATTGGCTTTGCCACTCTGAGCTGAGCTGTTTCAAAGCTGTCCTGGTGTCTGTACACCACATGTCAGAGTACTTCTGATGTCTTGCTCCAGGAAAAGCCACTCCAGGTCCCTGCTCTGCACTAGCACATCAGTGCTCTGGGTCTTGAGAATTGTTATCCCAGGAGCAGAGCCAGGTCTGAGCTGGTTGTGGACCTAACAGAAGTTACAGGAGAGTGCCTGCTGTTTTCAGGTACAGCATGACTTTGAAGGCAGTGGATCTCAGTCCCATGTACTTGGCTTTTGTGTTTGATAACATAATGGGTGTCCTAAAAGTAGGTTTGTCATTGAACAGCAGCAGGCTTGGATGCATGATTTGGCTCAAATGAACTTTAAGATAGTTCCACTGGGGCAAATGCCAGAGTGTTAATGGACTGTAAGAGCTAATGCTCACCGACACTGGGTCTTCCAGGGGACAGGCTGCTCCTGGAAGGTTGTCACAATGCTACTGCAGCCAGAAGAGTTTCAGCTGAGGGATGTTTGCCACCACTTGGCTACACACCTTGTGCTTCCTTTGCCTGGGTCAAGCTACGAAACAGAGAATGTCACCTTCCAGTGAGGCTTCATAAAGAGGTATGCCCTCAGCAAAATGCTTGATGATTCCCCTATATCTAACACTGCCAGTCACCAAAAAAAAAAAAAAAAAGGAAAATTTTAAAAGGGAAGGACAGACCTGTGTGTGAGGGAACACAAGCAGAGAGCCAGCGGTATGACTCTCCTGCTCAATACGTGAACTTTAACGGGCCTGTCTTGGTTTTATTACCACTTCCAGTTGCTGCAACCAGCACATCACCACTGCTAAACCCTTCTTGGCTGCAGGAATATTTTATGATCCTCTTTTGGGCCCATCAAGCAAGGGCAAAGTGTGGCACAGAAAGGAGAGCTCCCATTTTCCAAGGAAAAGGGATCTGCCCTTTGCAAAGCTCCAGAGACTGTGGAGAGCCACAGTCAAGGATAAAGAGCTGTAGTCTGGAGGGAGTTCCTGCAGGAGTGAACTCACACGCTGTAAAGCAGCAAGTGCTTAAGGCCAGACCCCATAAATCCACCAAATTAGATGCTGGTGACATTATAGACCCGTTTTGTTAGTTTTTCCAGCTGAGCTACAGACCACAGAAAATGATTTATACTCCAAGAGTTGGGATGATGGGGGAAGGGCAAGCAGGATGGGGAAGGGGACAAAGGGGAGTGACTCACGGTATTTAAATTTCTAATCGATGCCTTTCTTCAGGAAGGAGGAGAAACAGGAAAGAAAAATTTGTTCCTGGTGTTGGGAAGATGAAAAATAAAAACTGAGGGCAAGGGGGGCAAGAAAGTAAGTGCTATAAGAAAGAAAGAAGAAGAAAGCAAGAAAGTAAGAGCTAAAAATTTTACTTCCAAGTCAATGTCTGGAGGGAAGCAAGGCACCAGCTACCCTGGAAAGGGTGGGACACAAACTGTGACAAGGACAAAGTAAAGGGGAGGGGAGGGAAAGATGTGGATCTGGGGTTCATCACATACATGGCAAACCTGGTGTAGCGGCTTGTAGGAATATTACACAGAGCAATTTGGCCTCTGACATGGACTTAGCAGAAGACAGCCTTGAGAACATGACCCAAATACTTCTTCCTCTTCTTGAAATCTAGGCACTGATGCCTGTCTGGCTGACATGGAGAGCCAAGCTGGAGGGGAAGCAAACCACCTTGGCTTTAACTTGACTAGAAAACCAAACTACGTGTGAAACAGAAACAGAAACAGAATCACAAGGTTGGAAAGGACCTTCAAGATCATCTAGTCCAACCGTCATCCTACAACCAATACTACCCACTGAGCTAGTAAACCATATCTTGTAGCACCTTGTCCAGGCTCTTCTTGAACACCGCAAGGGTCAGTGACTCCACCACCTCCCTGGTCAGGCTGTTCCAGTGCTTGACCACTCTCTGAGAGAAAAAGTTTTTCCTGATATCTAATCTAAATCTCCCCAGGCGCAACTTGCGGCCGTTACCTCGAGTCCTATCATTAGTTGTCTGGAAGAAGAGGCCAACCCCCTCCTCATCACAACCTCCCTTCAGGAAGTTGTAGAGTGCAATGAGGTCTCCCCTGAGCCTCCTCTTCTCCAGACTAAACAATCCCAGCTCCCTCAGCCGCTCCTCATAAGGCTTGTGTTCCATACCCCTCACCAGTTTCGTTGCCCTTCTCTGGACACGTTCCAGGGCGTCGATGTCTTTCTTGTAGTGAGGGGCCCAAAACTGAACACAGTACTCGAGGTGCGGCCTCACCAAAGCTGAGTACAGGGGGATGATCACCTCCCTGCTCCTGCTGGCCACACTGTTTCTAATACAGGCCAGGATGCCATTGGCCTTCTTGGCCACCTGAGCACACTGCCGGCTCATGTTCAGCCTTGCATCGATCAACACTCCCAGGTCCCTTTCCTCATCACAGTCTTCTAGCCACTCTGCCCCAAGCCTATAGCATTGCATGGGGTTATTGTGGCCAAAGTGCAGGACCTGGCACTTGGCCTTGTTAAACCTCATCCCGTTCGCCTCAGCCCAGCAGTCCAGCCTATCCAGATCCCTCTGAAGGGCCATCCGACCCTCAGGCAGATCGACACTACCTCCCAACTTGGTGTCATCTGCAAACTTACTGAGGGTGCACTCAATCCCCTCATCTAGGTCACCAATAAAGATATTAAACAAGATAGGCCCCAGTACCGACCCCTGGGGGACACCGCTCGTAACAGGACGCCAGCTGGACTTAACTCCATTAACCACAACCCTCTGGGCATGGCCCTCCAGCCAGTTCTTTACCCAGAGAAGAGTATACCTGTCTAGGCCACGGGCAGACAGTTTCCCCAGGAGAATGCTGTGGGAGACCATGTCAAAGGCTTTGCCGAAATCTAAGTAGACCACATCAACAACCCTTCCCTCATCTACCAGTCTGGTCACCCTATCATAGAAGGAGATGAGGTTGGACATGCATGACCTGCCTTTCGTGAACCTGTGCTGGCTGGGCCTAATCCCCTGGATGCCACACAAGTGCCGTGTGATCTCACCCAAGATGATCTGCTCCACAATTTTGCCTGGAACCAAGGTCAGGCTGACAGGCCTGTGGTTCACCAGGTCCTCCTTGCATCCCTTTTTGTAGACGGGAGTTACATCGGCAAGCCTCCAGTCCTCTGGGACCTCTCCAGATAAAAGGAAAGGAATTGCTTGTCTGAGAAAATCTTCAGAAATCTGGCTGAACACTCTTGTCTCTCACTATTCACCTGGGATTGATGGATAACGAAGACTTATCCAAGGGTCAGCCATGGGCGAGACTAAACTTAGTCAGTCCCATGTATGCTACCGGTCATGTGGTCAGAGATGGATGTCCTACAAAAACAGGTGAGATGATTAGTTCTTCAAGACCTGCACCACTCATTCCTGAAATGGTCACCTGCAGAGGTAGAACGTTTTGCAGTGGTAAGATCCACTGAGCTATGAGTCAGAAGTGGTGGGGTCTTTTACTGACTGCGGCTGAATAGGTTATTTAAGTAACTGACTAAAACCTGACACATTTTCTCCATCAAATTTAAAAACTAAGGATGATCACAAATATTCTCTTCCAACTAGTCTGTGATAGAATGTTGTGGGTTTTTTAGCTAAATAAATCCTTATATTTTGCAGAATGGATCTCTTCCTGTGAATTTAAAATCAAACAACAACAAAACCAAAAGTTTAGTCTTGGAACAAAACAATTTAATTCTTCTTTTTTAGTTCAAAAATAAAAATATATTTTGGTGTTACATGGCTAAAATATATTTTCTCCAAAATATATTTTTAAAGCACAACTGAAACATTGCTGAGCTTTTCTGCTCCTTCAACTCCCATTTATGGCTCTAGACAGAAATCCCACCCTATATTAGACATCAGTGGTACCTAAATGAAGTTCATCATTCCAGAGCTGATATCTTAAATAGGTCAAATGCATCATACCCTAAATGTTTCTCTGCCCTGGAGTCCCAGAATGAATAATTCAATTGTACACCTTTAAAATGAGGTGAGACAAACCCTGCCCTATATGAATCTCTGTTCTTCACCATGAGGACTACTGCTGCCAGCAACAGCTTGAATTCACCACTCACTGCTTTTCCCAAACTTTGCAGTAACTGCTTGGCATAGCCTTCACAAGCTGTCACTGTACCTCCATCTTCCAGTGGATTTTCCTGTAGGTAAACAGTTTGTGGCCACACATCCACAAAATGCTGTCATCTTTACTAATGAGAATTGTCGATTAAGCTACAATCCTCTATATGCTGGATTGATACAGATCTCCTTTCTATGAGAGGGAGCAATAGGCAGCACAAGCACTAGAGCCAGTACCCTGGAGGAAACTGGGATCTTGTATGCTCAAAAATGGATTACAGATAGAGTAAGGGTGGAATAGGTTTGAGACGTCCAGTACCCGGAATCTGCCTATGTGATATATTCCAATCAAGGCTTCCAAGTCATAAAGCTGATCTCCAAGCAGATCTTCAGGGATTACTGTTTATATGGTATCCTAGAGGTCCTAGATACAATTGGGTGCTGCTGTTCATACAGGGAAAACGGAGCGCTTGTGCTATAAACATGAGGCTCATTCCTTTCCACCACATTTGAAAGTTGCATTTGTATGACACAGCTTCTCTGCCCTTCTGCAGATGGCCAACGGAGTGATGAAATGAAAGCACAACCTCAGTACTGTGCTGCAGTTCTGGACTGTGTCTCCAAAATGGATTAGGGGCTCAAAGGGCTCTGCTGGAGGGCACACGTTCAATGGAAACAGCTGAAAAGCATCACATGTCCCCTTCAACCAGCCTGGTGAGTCTTCCAAAAGGTATGTATGTTCTTGTTTTCCCATTCCTTCAGGTCACTTGCAAGAAAAAAAAAAAAAAAAAGGAAGGTTATACTCAAAACGGAGAAGGTTGATGAAAAAGAAAAAAGGACTATTGTATCATTGTTGCAGATGAGGAGAAACTAAATGATGAAGTCATGTGCCAAGCGGCACACAGAAGGTCTTGGAGAAAGTTAGGACTTAAACACAGAGCTCCAGAGTAACAGACCACTAATTCATTACTGTCCTTTCTCAACACAAAATAAAAATGATTTCCTTTTTTTTTTTTCAGTCCTGCAGTCCAAGTTTTCTCGCTTTCCCAGCTGGGCCTGAAACTCACTTCCTTGTTATCTAGCATTGCTCAGCATAGTTAATCACAGTCTTAACCACTACTTAATTTACTGGAAAATACCCAGAAAAAGCTTTGGAGGTAGTGTGGACTATTAGGGTAAATCACAGCTGGTTCCCAAGCTAGCTGTTCCCCCACCAAACTATCTCCCCTGTCATTATATTTTCATTACTTTCAAAGTTTAAAGATATTTGTCAGATTTATTTTTATATAATGGATTCCTGCCCACCCTCCAATCTCTCTTCTTCATATATCTGTTGCTGAACAGGGTTCTCTGATTAGATATTGTTTTGTACAGTTTAGATGGTGTCATCTGGGCAACATTCCTAAATGGAAAGAGAGAGACATTTGAGGGGAGCATTTCATCTCATTCAAAAGTAGATTATCTAAAAATAGGTCAAATTAATTATTTGCAACCTACAAGTGCTAATTCTTTCCGCTGACTATAATGGGAGCCTGGGGTAACTAGCTCAGATGGAGACCTTGAAACAACAGATACCTAAAACGTGATGAGTTTGATCTCACTCATTAAATCTTCTTGCTCACAATCTGAAATATGCACTGTTGAGTTTGTGATTTCCAGCAGACTAGTACCTACCCATTCAACTCAGAATGGGGTACCATATATGTAAATAAAATATCATTTTCAAACTGACAGACAAAAGAAGTCTTGTTACCTTCCCATTTCACAAAGAAAACAGAAACATGAGACAAGCAACTTTTTTCGTTATGAGAAAGTTTATGGAATAGACAGGAGACATATCTAATTCAGACTAGGAGAAATATAATTGGAACAGCAGGTCCAGGCTGAAAAGTCAACCTTTTAGTCAAAAGATGCACACCACATAGATGATAGGTATGAATATTAATGTGAAAAAGCCATCTCTCTTTCACCCTGAACTGGAAGTAAGATGGAAATGCATTTTTAATAAATCAGTCTGGGACAATTCAGGGAGCTGTAACGTTTTGTGTCCCTGATAAGTTCCATATTATAAAACCGTCTCCAGGTTTTTGCAACAATGCCACTCTGATCACCAGACTGTTCAGTCTGAACCTTCTGCTAATAACGGAGCTTTGATATACATTTGGGGTGGGTGGGAATTAACCTCACCTACCTTTAAACTCAGGTGCCTATGGATGAGCTACTCACTGTAGATTCCCTTCATAACCAACAAAGATAAGCCAGCAATGAGTAATGAGCATGTCTCTTCTCATCTAGTTCTTATTCCTATTTTAGCATGTGAGGTCGGCCACATCCACAAACTGTAGCTCATCCTAGAGCTCCATCAGCTTGGAAGAAGCCAGGTTATCAGTGCAGACGTAGATGTCAGAAAATCACAGAATGATTTAGATTGTAAGGGACCTCTGGAGGTCACCTGGCCCAACCCCCCTGCTCAAGCAAGTTTTCTGTATTTAATCAGATAAATATCATGGTGGAAGCCTGATCTTCACATGTGCACACAAGCAAGATGAATTTAAGACAATAATATTATATACACAGGGCAATGGAACAAGAAGACACGATCAGACCATAGTCATAAATCACACAGCTACCACCTTTGTTCATGCAGTTCTGATAACCAAATGTAAATCTTTGAAAGCAAAGATATTGTCTTTCTGACAGTAAAGAAACGTGCCTGAGTAACAAGGGAGAAAAAATAACTGAAACAAGATTTGGAACATTTTCTTCTCTTGACTTCCATTTTGACATGTGAAGAAAAGAGAACAGCATTATAATGAAAGGAAATAGTTTCCCCTCTGTTTTTTGTAAATATCCTAATGGAACATTTTGACCTGATTTGAAAGATTTTGACAAGCTCTTGTTGTGACGTGAGTGTCGGGTTGCCCAGCAATGCCAACCCATACAAGGAAGCTGCATGATCCTGCATTCAAAATGGCTTTGGGTACAAATAAGGGCTGTATTCTGTAAGTAGTCAAGAGCCAACAAGAGATTTGGAGATCAAGGAGAAAGCATTAGCCTTTATGAGGTGAAATATTTAGTACTAGCATTTAAGGACTTAAATATCTTTTAGAGTATGGCTCTTAACTATTATTTACCTAGTGATTTATAGCTCAGTTCTCCATGCAGCAGTCTGTTCTTGCTGCAGACTAAAGTAGCCATGGGTGTCTCCTGTTTCCTCATCCTCCTCTCTTCCCTTCTTTGTTTATTTTATTGGACCTTCTTTTTATACCTCCTTCCATGCATCAAGTCCAAAGTCCTGCCACATGGGTTTCATGCTCACCTTTACAGCCATTACATCCACCAGAATTGCCAGCGTTGAAATAGTTAACATCACTGTGACCTTCCAGGACTTTCTAGCTAACATTTTGGTAAGACACTAATGGAAAAAAAGGAGGGATGGTCTTGCAGAGAAAAAGTTTCAGGGCCTCTCCACACTTAGGCTATCATCGCTGTATCGGTTTCTTGAGAAATTTATCTGAGCAGCTATGGACTATAAAATTATAAACCCAGAAGGACGGATCTGCTCTGTGGGACTTGTCACAGTGAAAGCTTAGGCCCTCAGGAGGACCAGAAATCCGTGAATGGGACAGGGTAAAGGTGTTACCTGACAGCACAGGTGGAAGGGCCCTGTGTTTTTGCAGCTGGAAGACCAGGGTACTAGGACATTTCCCTGGGGCCAGTGTGTAATTCAGACCAAGTAATTGCAACTGCTACGTGGGGAGCATGGATGGCTTCGTTATATTTTCTTAAGACCCATCCTTGCTGTCACAGTAAGTCTTTTCCAGATCTATGCCAGAGCATTAATGGAGGGGAAAGGATTTTCATCGTGCATGCAAGAGCACATTTTGCTGAAAGAAGACATGAATATTGAGCATTATTCTGAGCATGTTGTTCCCATCTTTTCCCCCAGCCAGCCCCAAGGCAGTGCTAATTCCCACATCTCGGGAACATTAGGCCAATTTTTTGTTTCATTACCCAGGTGAGTTCACGCCTGCAATGAGCTGGCTTTCACCTGAGGCTGCGGCCGGGCTGGTCTTTGCTGTTCCCTGTTGTTATCCACCCCGGCATTGCTCGGTGCGGTGCCTTCCCTTGGAAGCGGAGGGCAAGGCACCGCAAATCCTTGGGAAAGACTGACCTCTTCTGGGAAGCCGAAACGCAGCCGCTGCCGCCCGCACGGGGAACCTGAAAACAGCCCTTGTGCCCCGGAATTTTCCCCGGGCATTTTGGGCAGCGAATTCTTGTTATTTGCTGCTGAACACTTTCAATGATTTTCTAGAGGTACTTTCTCAAAGATGCCCTCTGCTTGCTGGCAGTCTATGCTCCAAAGTGTTGTGGGCTTACCCTAATTTTATATTCTCCCCGACCTTACATATTTTTAAGTTCATGGAGGTTTTCTCAACCCATTCCTCTCTGTATCATACTCCAGCTTCTCTTTCTTCTTCCCAAATATTTCAGCCCTTTTCCTGGTGCACATTGGTCATAATCCCGAAGTCGTAGTTGCTTCCATTAAAAAGACCAGTCCCTTTAGTGTCTTGACACTTCATTGCCTGCAGCTTTGAGAGATCCCTGCACTAACAGTATCTGCATCGCCCGGAGCTACACAGCGGTGTGAATATGGATCCTTGAAATAGTATAACTGCATTAGTAGGTGCTCTGCTCTTTCACTTGGGTGGACTGATATGACCATGCTATTTATTTATTCCCTGGTACCTTGAGCCTTTGCTTCTCTTCTCCAAGTGAAACGCAGCAACCTTCCCAAACATTTGTAGAGGATTTTAGATGGTTGGGAACCCATCTTGACTGTAGCTTCAGTCTATAACACCAACAAGCAACCTGTTATATAAAGTAACATGACAAACTGATGACAGTCCTGGCTGTGTGGTGCTCTGTTGCCCCCAGCACAGTCATGTTGGAGCACTTTGCCATAGTTGGGTACCAGCAGCACTAACATTTGGCACCTCCCAAAACACAGAGCTCTGCTTCAGGCTCAGCAGTGCTAGTCCTGCTGGGGATGCCAACATCAAGCTGGCCAGCTGGGCCACATGCCCTGCGATGCTTTCTTTTGCTTCCTGTGCTGGTTTTGGCTGGGATAGAGTTAATTTTCTTCCTAGCAGCTGGTATGGTGCTGTGTTTTGGGTTTAGGATGAGAATAATGCTGATAACACACCAATGTTGTAGTTGTTGCAGAGTGGTGCTTGCGCAGAGCCAAGGATTTCTCAGCTTCTCATACCACCCTGTCAGCGAGGAGGCCGGAGGTGCACCAGGAGCTGGGAGGGGACAGGACCAGGACAGCTGGCCCAGACTGACCAGAGGGATGTCCCATACCATATGGCCTCATGCAGAACAATAAACTTTGGGGACTGGCGGTGGGGGGACAGGCTGGGCATCAGTCAGCTGGTGGTGGGTGACTGCATGGTGCATCACTTGCTTTGTTTATTCTTTTGTTGTTGTTGTTGCTATTTTTTATTTTTCTTTCCTTTTTTTTTTTTTTTTTTTTTTTTTTTTTTTTTTTTTTTTTTCCTTTTTTTTTTTTTTTTTTTCTTGTTAAACTGTCGTTATCTCAACCCAAGAGTTCTTGCACTTTTCTTTTCAATTCTTTTCCCTGTCTCACTGCGGTGGGGTGTAAGCGAAGAGCTGTGTGATGTTTAGCTGGCTGCCGGGTTGAATCGCAGCACTCCCAACGCCTGCCCATCACCAGGCCACCTGAGCTGGGATGCAATGGAAGGATGCTGCTTTCTTTGTGTACATGTTGTCAAGGCCCTGAGCACACCAAGGACTATTAATTGTCTTTACACATTTGGGACATCCCACACAGATCAGGCTGACCAGGAGCAGGAGTCTGAGCTTATATCCAGTTCCTGGCCTAATGGGTAGAGGGAGGGTGTGCAGATGGTCAGGGCTATTAAGGTTTATCATCACCTTGAAATGTGTGTTGCAAGGGGGTAGTAGAGCTAAGCAGATAATTTCAGGATACATGCAGTCCCTTTGCAGATCTGACTGTACAGCCATGACCACCAGAAGGACATCTGAAAATGTAATTGTCCGCTGAGCTTGCAGAACCACCTCATCTTCGCACTCCAATATAATGCAAGTTACCATAATTTTCAAAGTACTATGTAAATCCTCAGTCATAGCTTAGACAATTCTTTACACTTCAACTACTTTAAGAGCCCAGCTTTAGCAAGTCTACTCTGTTTTGTTGTCCCTCCCAAAAACAAACTACGTAGGGACATAAGAGTCTGGTGCTGGCATGCTCTCCCTTGCGCTGTGAGCAGCTCCAGCTCTTGCAGAGCAGGCTGGAAAAAATCTGTGACCTGCTAAGGCTTGTCCCATGTCTCTCACAGATACAGATTGCCTCAGATTTAAGGTTTAATAAAACCTTTTAATCCATTCATGTTAGTAGTGAACTGCCTGTTTTTTTCTAGCCAGGCAAAAATGCAGTCTTGGAGTCTTGTTATATTCCTGTCTTAGTGTTCTCTGTGGTCTGCTTTCATAGCGCGTGGAAAAGCATTTCCTTTAATCAGGTTTTAGTTTCCCTGTTTTTTTATTTATCCTGAGTCTTTGATATGGGACAAGGTACTAGTGGTGTATATATATATACATACAGGCCAAAATGTGGTCCTACCCTCAGGAGCTTTCTCGTTACACCTGATGTCCCCCTCATCTCCCAAATCCCTTGATGAGACCATTAGCTTCAACTGATATTTTTGGCCTCAGGAAGAATTATCACCCACTGAAATCAAAAGCCAGAGAAAGAGGACTTTGCAGTTGACTCAAGGTGAATAAGAGAATACTGAATGGCCCAGCCTAGTCCATATGATCTGTGCCCTCCAGGAGGCCGGTTAAATCCAGTGGTACATGATAAAGACCCTCAGAGGTTACAGGAGAAGGGATGGGATAAGTGACCTACAATATTTGCCTGTATGGAGAACAAGCATACAAGCAAACCAACTCTTTCCAGGCCAAGGTTATTGATATTAAAACCACAGAACTTAATTAAAAATGAAGGTAATCAAAGCCAGATGCAAGAAAGCTTTTTTTTTTTCCACATACCATGTTGTAGACTCATAGCATGACTCACGGGGAGAGAGCAGTAAGTCAAGGTGACTGGGAACGTTCAAGGAGCGATTATCTGGGATCATTAGTGGGGCTGTGGGCGGCAGTTATAAACCGGGAACAGGTCCTGATGAGGTGCATGGCCTTTCACTCCTCTGGTATGTAATGAGAGCTGTAAATCTCCCTATTATGGGCAGCAGTGATGCCGGTGTATTCAGCTGGCAGCCTTGCTTTAATCTCTTTGTGGCATCAAGAGAAGAGGAGGAGGATCCTTGCTGCAGGACCTGAATGACCTGAGCCTCCTGAATCGGGTGAAACTACCCATTTTCAAGTGGAAATCATGCAGTAATGTGAAGGCTTAAAAGCACCCTTGGGAATCAAATTCTGGTCTGAATAGCTTTTGTATGAACCTTAAGGAACTGAGCAAGTTTCCTGGGATTTACACCTCTCAGAGCAGAACTTGGAGTTTTGTATCTAAAATCTCTGAGCTCGTTCACAGCTATTTTCTTTCCTTTCTGTATGCGTCTGAGTGTTTCAGAGAGGAGGGGAGACCAGGTGTTCATATGGTACCACAGGTGTGAAGCCCAAGGCTGGGATGACCTCTTTGTGCAGCGAGTGCCAGTATGAGCTGGGTCAAGTCATGTCGTTTCTCTGTGCCTCAATATCCTTCAGCGCAGATCGGACCTGCTCATGTTCTCTTGAAGGCGGTGGGTTGTGAAAATTAATTAGCCCTAGGTTCATTTTACCTAATCTTAAATTCATATTTACCTAATATTAAATGAAACATCTCAGGGAAGGAACGTTAGGTGGTATGAATCAGGATCTTTGGGTTATAGATGCACAACAGGAGTAGTTAGCATCACAGTCCACCTCCACCAGCTATCCTGGCTGATAGACTTCTTCTGGTTCTTGAAATTGCTGGTTTAGGTGCTTGTACCATCACTTCCTCATTCATTGCAGTCCAAACACACCAAGTTCCTTTATGCAGCTGGCCTTGGCTCACTCATGGCAAGAACCTAAAGGTGTGCTTACGCAACAAGGGCCATCCACCAGCTCGGAGACAGGACTTTCTGCTTGCCTCCAGCCACCAAGAATTTTAACAGTTAAAAATCCAAAATCTGAGGTCCCAAAGCAGACCTCAGGCATTTCCCAGCTTTCCTGGACAACTATCCCTGCACAGGCCTGGTGTAACAGTTTCTGCTTCTGGCAGCAAGAACACTTATGTACTGCAAAGTGATTGCCTACAAATCATTGGCTTCAAATGGACCACATCTCTGAAAGGAATTTCCACAGCTTTTCTGGGCACCGATCACAAGGTTATTAGCCATCTGCAAACCCAGACTGATTATGAGCTCACCATCTCACCGAGCTATCTCGTATTGCAGCCGTCTAATTTTCAGACTCAGTTTTTCCCGTTTTTGGAGTTGTACGCGTTCCCCAGTGACTATCTCTGCTAGTGATAAATCAGGAGGTTCAGTTTTGTGGCTCCGTGAATTCTCTGCCTGTTCCAAAGTTTGCCAGATTTAAGCCAATATCGATTCTTTTCTGCTCTTTCACTTCTATTAAATATTGGGTTGCCAGTGTTCCTTCAAGATTGACTCCTATGCTCAAGCCTAAATAAGACATTGCAGTTAACTTTAGTTCCTCCAAACCTTTGGATGCAACCTTCCCATCTAACTTTTTCCAGTTTATATAGATGCCTCTTTCCAAAGTGGGTGAATGCTTTTCATAAACACACTAGACACAGCTGGTCAATCTTGGCAAGCTTCACTTTTTTATTAAGGGGGGAATAAAGTGTCTTCTCTTGCTGGCCAGTTTTCTGGATAATCCCAGACATTAACAGAAACGCTTTTGTTAAGATTTTTATTATTTTCAAGCTCCCCTAATCTGCAGGCTAAAGATATAGTTTTTTTTGATTCGTTCTTCTTAGCTGGCTCCCATCGTTATTGTTTTTCTTTCTGCAAAACTTGAGGCTCTTTGTTTTGTAGTTTTAAGTCCTCTTTTATAAATTTTTGGATGCTTTTACATTCCATGAGCTGCACCATTATTTCCTCCTTGAAGAGCAACCCACAGTTTTCCTTTCTGAATACTAGAACGCACTGCCAGTGCCAACACTGGCATTTTTTGTGCTGAGAAATTAGCCAATATTTAGGATTTGGAGCATCCTGTGAACTTCAGGTATTGTGAGGATGTGATCTGTTAATTTACAGCAACTGCAACTAATATTCCATTTCCCAGAACACAACCACAAAAGATTCTTTCCTCAGAGTCCAAAATCTCCAGATAGGAAAAAAAATTCTCTCATTTAGCATTTTTTCTCAAGTCCATTTTCTTCTACATTTATAGCTAGACCCAAACAAACCCTACCATGGCTTTAGCTACAATTCCAGTTTAACAAGTAGCCTCTGATTTGGGCTCTGATAATTTCACATACTTTATTCTGTAAAGAAATTTAGTGGATTTCTTTTGTATTTATCTCAAAAGATCAATATGCACCCCTAAAAATACTTTAACCCTAAGCATTATAACAATGACTGGAATAATTTAGCTGTTAGACCAAATATCTGAGACTGGCAGGTCCATGCTGCTAAAAACTGGATGTCCTGTTTTCTCTTCCATCTCTCCCATTCCTTCCTTGCCTCAACAAGAAGAAACACACTGTGCTTTGCCGACGCAAAGCTGCGACTACAGTTTTCTGAGTTCTGCAGTTACATTCTTTTACCCCTCCCAGGTTAAAAAGTCATAAGATTGTCTCTAAAACCATAACATTTTCATCAAGAGAAAGTCAAGACTAGGGACATTCATGGTAGCCTTTTTGAGACTTTCTTGGCAATTATAGGAGCTAGGAATAGGTTTTTGGCTTCCAATGAAATCTGAGGTTTTCCCTAAATTGCCAGACTCCAAGAGTTGGGATTTTCTCAGAAAAGAAAAAAAGAACAAAAAGACATAAAATATTTCAAAACTTCTTTTCAGGAGTGAGCAATTGTGTTTATTGCTTGCTTTCTTTGTTGTCTCTGATCTGCTTTGAAGCCTGAATGTTTGAAGTACTTAAACACATGCTTATCTTGGAACACATGGTACCACTGATTTCTATGGGAATGCCGATGCTTTCACAAAGTTACGCACATGCTTCAAAATGCTTTGTTGGAATAAGGATCAAGGGAAAACCATGAGTATAAATTCTGCTGTCTGAAAAAGACTGCAGAGCCATCCACGCCACACCACCCACATGTCCACTGAAACTGAGACTTTTATAAGTATTTTCCACTTTCTATCCTCTTTTTCCTCTGCCATACTAAAAAAGAAAAAAAAAAAAAAAAAAAACCACAACTCTACCTTTGTCCTGTTTTTGCTTATTTTTTATTTATTTCCTTCTATTATTTTTATTTTTGATAGGGTTAGACTTCAGAAATTTTTGCAGACAGAGTCCTGATTTCAGGAACATCCTTCCCATCTTTTCATTCTAAGGATGTCGATGTAAAAAGAAAAAAAAAAAATCTCCTGGAAATAATGGGCCCCTTTCAACAGGCTGCAGAGGGTTTTGGTCCAATTCCTGGTGACAATCATGTTTCCACCAGGCAGTGAAGGTGCTAAATTGAGATTACTGGACACAGCCACCCTGATGTCTTTGGAGTTCAAGATCTCAGGAGCTTGCTCATTTTTCAGCCCTGCTTGTGGATGGATTAACTTTGGATGCCTGTTGAATGCGAAAAGCAGGAATATGACACTAAGCCAAAGACACTGCTTTCAAAAATATTGTCCTTCCCTTATACAACAGTTTGTTTGGCCTGCAGACTTTTTCTCTTTTAACTGCAAGCAACCGAAAGGTCTTTTAGTAAACAATATGTTGTTGATTATAAATTTAATGGCACCATGTACTGCTTGGCAAAAGGGCTGCTTTCTTCCATTCTGCATAATAAAAAGGGTCAAACTGCTGTTTCAGATGTGATCTGCGCGAGGTGAACTCCATTCTTTGGGACGATCAATCTCCACCTCTTTCCATGCTATGGCCTACATCTTCTCCTGCTGCCCCATGTTGGGCAAAAGGGCAGAGAAACAAAGGTCTTCACACCTCAACGCATGTTCTTTAAATAAGGGACTCTGATTTAGCATATTCTGGTGGGGTAAGGAGACAGAAGGTATGACCTCAGGAATTTAGGAAGATATGCAACAAGAATGAAAGTGAGTGAACCCAGGGGAAACTCAACATATGCACATACCGATAAAAGTTGGAAGCTAATCTCTGCATGGCCAGACAACCATTCTGCAGCCACAAAGCTGGAGAAGAAAATGAGGTATAAGTGATGAGCAGATTAAAATCTTCACTGGCTGGTTGCACCAGATTATATCTCAGAGATATATCAGAGATTTGGGGCATAGTTGGGCTTTTGCCCATTCACTAAGGACACACTGATCTGTCAGTGGGGAATGTTGATGAGAGGACAGTTTTGCTTCTCATACCAATGAAATGAAATTTGATGGAACTGAAGAGTCACAAAGCTGGATAGTTGCACCAGTTTTCATAAATTGATTGTGCCAAGGACTGTTCCCAAACACTCAACTCCATCTAAATACGAGTAAACTGTTAGAACAATCCCTGTCACAGTTTTAGTCTTGGTCAACCGTCACTTTCCCAAACCCCAAACCATTCCTGGATGTTCTTTCGAATTTGAATGTTCCAGGGACTGAACCGAAAAGGCACATGGGAGGAGGCTGCCCTCTTCTGGAGGTAAAGGAGTTTAACAGCACAAATGCAGATCTTTCCATACCATGGCCTCTGCTTCTAGCAGCAAGAGGCCAGGAGCCTCGCTGGGGTTGTCATGGCAAAATTCCTGCCTCCAGTGGATTCAGGCTTGTGTACAGCAAAGAGAGGGAATAACATAATAACCATAACTGAATTAAAGTGTGAGCCTTTGTGCCTGTTCTGTTGATCTGATTAAAGTGGGCTGAAACTGGTGAGAATAAATGCCAGTGCAGGTGTGACTGTGCAATGCAGACACACTGGAACAGGCCACTGCGCTGAAGAAAGCTTCTCCTTCCCTGTTGGCCTCAGACTAACACATTTCTGCCAAGCATTTCTGTTCACTGCGGGTCATAAAGCTAAATAAGATCTGAAAATCTCAATAAACTAGATTAAAATATACTTTGGGATAAAGACATCATGAGATGCCAAAAGGAAGGAACGTTGTTCTTGTGAGGAACCATTTAAAAGAATAGTACTATTCAGGATGGATTGAAGGGAGATGATAGAGGGCCATAAAATTATAAGGGGCAAAGAAAAGGCAAAAAGTGATTGACTGTTACCAGTTTCCTCCAGTGCAAAAACTAGAGGGGATCAAATTAAATCAGCATGTAGTAGGTCCAGTGCTTTAACAAACTTTAAAACTCATTGCCACAAGAATCTGTGAATGGCTATAGTGAGCATGATTCAAAAAGTAGATTTATCTACAGCTCTTAAACAAAAACACTACTTCTGGCCGTGAATTACTGGAAGCTGAGACATTATTCTGGAAAAGAGCTCCGCATACTTGCCCTGTTGTTACATTCCTCCCTGTAAGGATCAGCTGATGTCCTAGGTGAGGTGGGTCTTTGGGTTGTTCCAATGCAGCCATTTCTACGGTCAGACATGGATTTGGGGAGGGAGACCTATTCCAGTAACTGATCTGGTAAGTGAAATGCCAGTCATTGGCTCTCTCTCCTACTTCTTTCCACCCCACTAGACATAAAGCTTCTCACTGAGCCATTCTTCACGCTCCCTGTTCGTGCCTTTCCAGCTTCAGCAACTCTCCAGTTCAGAGAATCCATATGCCAGAAGCAATTGATCAGTGTAATCTTTAGTTTTGCCAACTACCTGAATGCAGGTCCAGGGGAAGAAGAGAGCCTTTGGAATTGCATCTGCTGATGATAAATCATCTAGTAGGCTCCTTGCTCAGAGGAGCCTTCCACACTGCAGCTCAGCATAGCACTCCAACAAACCCATCATTGCTCCTGCGCTTGTCACACTAGCACCATGATACCTTTCCGTTAGATGCCCAATACCCCAGATATGTGGCTGCTGATGCACATCAGAAATGCAGCCTGACATGATGCTACCCTGCTCTAGAGATAAAGAGTGACAGAACAAAACTGAAGTTCTCAGTGTGGCCAAAGTCCTCTGATCTACTGCCTTGAAGTGGCTTCCCGGAGAACCCTGCTCAGTTCCCATACACTTGAGGTCCTCAGTTTCTCCATCTGTAAAAGGAATAGAGTGCATCTTACCTTTCTTGAAAAGCAAAGGAGACCTCATCAGGGTCTGAGGTCTGTGAAGAGCTGAATTTGGACCTTAAATGTTTAGTGTTGTCCCAGTTTGGACAAGGTTCGTCTTGGCAGCCTTAAGGGGAAAGGCTCCCTACCCGATTAGCTCTCCATTGAGCCATCCAGCCTTCCATGCAAGGCTGTTTTATTTGGAAAACATGACCACTTGTGGCAAACAATATTTATAATTTAACTTTTTGTTGTTGTTGTTCCGGCTGATGTGAAACTCCTTGGCTTTACTATGCAGGTTTAATAAACTCTATTAAAAAGGTAAATATAGCAGCTCCCTTTTGGAATTTCTTCCTTTTCTTTTCCTTTTTAATTGATTATTTCTTAGAGGTAAAACTTTTAATGCAATGGCAAACTATCAGCAGTAATTAGATTAAAGGGGGGGGGGGGGGCGCAGTAGTGATTTTTTGTAGCT
>VXAL01005923.1:255453-269988 GCA_013399475.1 Chauna torquata | reverse complement strand
GGCTGTTGATTTATTTTGGAGAGCTATAAACCAGAAATGAAACAAAAGTTACTTTATATTTGTAGTCGTGTGTGTGTGTGTGTGTGTGTGTGTGTGTGTGTGTGTGTTAATATATTTCTCTCATACTTGCCAGTTTTGCTCTTTTTTTTTTCTTCTTCTTTCAAAGCACTACAAGCAATAACACTGTGGATGATAGAACCCTTTCTGTTTTTTCTTGTTTTCTTTCCAATAATGAATAAGCTCGAAGGGCATTATTTTAACTAGGCTCTTGTAATCCTTTAACGGGGCTTGTTGAAAATAAGACCCAGCACTGCCAGACACCACGCAGCAAAAAGCTGCTTAGTGCCAAACTCCTTGGCACTGGAGAAGCTGAGAACTGGCTGATTTTTCCTCCTGTTCTGTATTTGAATATTCTCCTTCCTGGGTCCCAAAGAGGGATGGAGTTTAGACAACACCTGAAACCTGGTCCTTGTCCTCAAAGAGTAACTGGGATAACACTTTGTGTCTATCTCAATTGAATGCATTGCCTCCAGCAAGGGCTGAGCCTCACAGGGTTGGCAGCTCCAAGTGTTTAAGAGTCTGTAGAGTTGGTATTATTGTCTGAAATCATATGATGATGTGGCAATCACGGTTTCTGCTGGAAAAAGGAGAGGTGCTCTAGTCCTGATGGTCATAGAGAAACAAAAAAGCATGAAATGTAAAAGCTCTGAAACCAGAAAACAACTAAGAAAAGCTCGAATGTGTTATTAAAGAAGACCTTAGTGAAGGTTAAGGCAATCCTGTTACTGGTTTGTTAGAGGACTGAAAGGAGGGTCCACTCAGTCTCAAACTCAAGACTTGCAGCTCAGCAGCAGCAACAGTTCAAACCTTCACGCTACAGCCTGGGGTAGGTAATTTTGCCTTTGTGTTTCAGTTTCCCAGCTTTTCCATGAAAAGAGCCACACTCCCTCTTGTGCCCATGCCAACCAGCATTTTCCAAAGACTTGTTACCCCAAGCTAGGAGCCATNTTTTTTTTTTTTTTTTTTTGTCAACACAGCACTAGTCCATTCTTTTACAGTAAAAGTAAAGAGATTCTTCCATTTCAGGAAAATTCAAAAGAAATGGAGACGTTTAAGACCCTAAGAAATCAGTAGACAGCGCTCTCAATGACAGTCCTCAAGACAGTACAAAGCAGAATAAAAGGGCCCAGTCTCTTTCAAAAGGCTTTTCAAAAGGACAAGATAGAATGGCTGTAGTATGGTAATATGGGAAGAACAGATGAGTGACACTGTCTTTTTCTGAGCTTTACTGTCACACAGATGCCTGGAAGCGAGCTGCAGTATCTCACTGCTTCAGCCATCCTCCCTCCTTATTCTGATTCTTCACCCTGCCCAGTCCTCCTGTCCTTCTAAAAGAGCCTCCTGCTCTTCACTACCTCAGACCAGCCTCAACCACCTCACACTTCCTACTGCCCAGGTCTTGCTCACCCACTTGGCAGACTTCACCCTGAAGGGCTAGTGCTTCCCAGACCCTCCTTCTTACCCTCTTCAGTTCAAGCAATCTGTCTATTCCTCTTCTTTCTTCTATAAATGTCAATATAAAACCAAGCAGTGCATTGCTTTAGGAGATTTTCCTTTGCAGGTATGTGCAGAAGAAGAGGAAAACATTGCTCTTATAACAGTGTCCTTCAGCTCATTTCTACCAGGCTAATATCAGAGTACAACGGTGACCTACCAGGTGGCTGAGAATCTTCCCCTGAGAACAGCCCATCTGATCTCAAGCACTGAGATTTCATGAGCAGACTAACACCGTAGAAAACCCAGCCAGCCAGAAACACAGAGAAATGGGACCAGCTGGGCTTCAAGACCCCCCTCCCCACCTGGCACCACTTTGAGCAGCCCTAAAACACACCATTAAAAAGCCCTTTGCATTTTCCTGTCTTTTTTAAAGGGGCAGAGTGAGCACAGAGCAAAATACCTACACCTTGATTCTCCAAGTGGTCTGTGCCCTGAAGGAGAGCTGAATGAAGGCTGTATCTCCTTTCCACACTGCTGCCCAGCACAGGCAGTGCTGGACAGGTGACAGCTTGGCATCCCAAGGAAGGAGGGACATTAGAACTCAAGGGGGAAGCACCTGCCTGTGGATTGGGAAGGTTGATCTGGTGAGGAGGACAGAGCAAATAATTGCCAGGGTGAGGACATGGCTCTTTGCCTCAGCCTTGCTCGTGTGCAAACGGAAGGTAGCTCTGGCATAGAGATACTGCTGGCTTTTCATCATCAGCCATTACAACCCAGTGACGTGAAAGCACCCCTTGGGCTGAGAAGGGAGAGGGGAAATTGTAGTAAAGTGCTCAGAAAAGCACATGGCTTGTCAATTTATTCAATGACCCTGACAAGCCAGATGAATGTTTCTCTTCTGTGTGTCTTAGGCTTTCTACAACTACTTGCACTGTTACTGGGCATAGTATTTCTCTCTCTAGCTGCTGTCAGCTCAGTTGTAGCCCCTCCTGGCCACAACCACGAAATATGTGGCACAACAAAAGGTGCAAGGTGGGCTAGCAGACTGCCCTATCTGCTCCACTCAGAAGATTCCCTACTGCACCCACTCAGGATTTTCGCTTCCAGCCTGCATATCTGATCCATGCTGGGACAGTGTTTCATATCCCCAGGGCTTGGCCTCTGTCACCTCTCAAGAAGCAGAATGCATCCCCTGGCTCCATCAGTACGAACACTCTCCTTCCTATAAGCTGGGCAAATGCCCAGGCTAGCTAGCACAGCTCAGACTAGACTCCTACGAGGACTGATGAGATTTCAGTAAGGAAAATAATAATAATAATGAAAATAATAGTAATAATAATGAAAACTATAATATAAATTTCATAATAGTGATAGTAGTGGAAATACTATGAAGGAAGAATGGCAGGGAGGAAGCAAGAATAAATGATATTAGATTTCACTGTCATTTCTTCAGCAGCTTTGGAGTTTGTCAAGTAAAAGGTTTATCTTGGTCAAAAATGTCCCTGACAAAACCAGGGGGAAATCAACCAGTGACCACCTTGGTTGCAATTTTCTGGAAATACATAGAACAGACCAAATTAAGCAAAAAAAAAAAAAAAAAATTTAAATGGGTTAAAAGTATCCACACAATGTACTTGCACTGGATTGAATAGGTTATTTTTCCAATTGGAGTAACCTCTTCAGTGTGTTTGCCCCTTCAAACAGCTCTGATGATTGCTGATCTGCTTCCTATGATCATGGGGTTTCATCACCTCCAACCTTTTGAACTTGAGCAAAAGTCAAAACTTGCCCTTGCCTTGCCACTAGCTTAATCGTGGCCCTGGGTACTGCCTCAGCTGGGGAGCTGAGACCTCCTTCTGGACCCCTGAAACCAAAGGAAAAGTATCCCTAAGAGCCAGATGAAGTCCTCAATCAATCACATCAGACAAGTACAATGAGGACTGTTGAAAAAAGCTTTTGCGAAGTAGAGATAAGCTCCTCTCGTTGCTTCCTTTTTGCTGGTGCGTTCAGCAGAGTGCTTACATTTTCTATTCACGCCTGGAGGGCACAGTGAGAAAAATGACGAACTGGAGGAGCTACCTGCATGCACCTAGGAAAAACAAACAGGGCCTGGAGATAAGAGAAAGTGGGAGACCAGAGAGATAAGAAAAAGAACTGAACACTCCTCCCTCTTCTTTTTTTCCCTCTCCATTTCCTCCTGGGAACAGCAGAGTTCACAGTGCTCTGCTCTCCAGCCTGCACTTCACTTGCTGATGGTAGGCACTAGTTTTCCAACAAACCTCTGTTATTCATGTCAGCAAAGTGAAGTTTTCCATGTCTTCTAAACACACTAACCCTGGTAGCCTGAATGCACATGCTCTTATCCAGTGCTGAAGCTGAAGAGCCCCAGGTCTGTAGCCTTCTTGGACCGGAGATGCCAAGGGAATTTTGAGCATCAAGAACAGATAGGTCTCTGTCCCAGATGACAAACACAAAAGCACAAAAAAAAAAAGAAAAGAAAAGAAAAAAAAGAAAAAAAGAAAAGAATTAGTTGGACTTCAGCCCTGGGCCCCACTGCTGAGCTGAAGGACAAGGATGCAATGATGTGCTGAGTGGATACCACCTAGAAAGGAATGGACATATGCTAGAAGAGGCTGTAAAGGTCCTACTAGTCACAGCTTGCACAGCTGGGCTTAAGAGTCTGAAGGTCTGTCCCCAGCAGCAGTCTGCATCATCCATACTGCTTTTGCCTACTTGAAATGTCAGCCTGTGTCATTTCCTGACTGAGGCCAGCCCTGTCCCCGTGTTGTGTTAAATAGCTGTTTTGTTCTACACTGGTGTCTCCTGTACTACTTGATACCACCCCTAAAGAAACCCTCTAAGGAAAAGAGGCACAGCAGGTACAGAGGAAGACTCAGCCTCCGCCCGTTATGTGAGATGGTGTCAGGAGGGCTGGGATGCAGCTCACACAATATGATACATAAATCTAGGTGCTTCCTTGTGGGTATCTGTGAGCGCTGGGTGTCTGAGCTCCCAGTGTAGACAATGTAGACATCCATGGTACAATTCAGCTGGGAAAGCATAGGTGTGCAGAGCCACTGCAGATACCCAGCTGTTCTCCAGCTCTCATTTCAGAGGAACACAGAAATGTGCTCCCTCACCCCTCTGTCCTGGTGGGGTATCTGATGAAATCAGTCTATAGGACAGACATGGACCAAGGGGTGAACACTGCTGATTGTAGTGGTGCATCAACCCAATCTCACCCCTCTGTGCAAGGTTGACCATTCCTCTTACTATAGCCTGACCCTCAGAAGCTCTCAGTGATGGGTAAGAATTGGCAGGGAGATGACCCGGGCACTTCTGCACCTCCAGAAATATTCCATCTGGTTGACTCTGAGCCAGAATGATGAGGTGGATTGGCTCCTCCATCATCCAAATCTGCTCTCCCGCCCCTGTTTGAAAACCATGACCTTTGGGACCAGAAAGCGCAATGACAGCAAAATTGGCAAGTCCAGCTGTCTACAGAAGGGAGTGAACTTGGCATCCTTGCACGTCTGGAAATGGAGCTGTTTATACAGGGGGAGGGGAAGGGAGAGCTGCCATGTATAAGGCCTAAAATCGATCACTCACATTAACGTAGCGTGCTCCAGGATAATGAGGGTCCTGTTAGCAAAGGTGACAAAAATAAAACCATGTTAGCTGCTTCACTTCAGAACAAAGTGTTTTCCCCTAGGACAGAACTTATAGGAATTACTAAAAAGCATTTTCACCTCTGTGAAATTGTGATTTACTTGGGTTACTAAATATACACCGCTACAAATCTGTCAGAATTAGACAAGAATAAAAGGAAAAGATGGCTTTATGATTAAAGTGCTGGAGTAAGAATATGGGGATTGGGAAAGTTTGCTCTACTGCAGATTTTTTTGCTGGATATCAGACTTCTTATATCACTTACTATTTATACTGCCTTATTCCAGATCATGCAGATCCACATACGCAATGATAAAAACCTTCTCTTCTTCCCATTTATAAAATAAGCTTACTAGTTCCACCTTCTCTATGTAGGCTGCTTTTTCTGTGGGGCTAGAAATACCTTTACAAGCCACACATCCCATTTCTGTTGTGTGCTGGCTGAGAAGATCATTTTAATTCTGGTGATTTTGTTCTAGCTTTCAGAAAACTAAAATAAAAGTGTTTTCAGTGAAACAAAATCTTTGCCCTGACCTAAGTGAGTTGCTTCATTTAATTGGTAGTACAGTCATGGGACTAATGTTGCAGAATGTTTTGAAGAGATCTAAGGGCCACAGAAGAGCTGGTCAGTGAACATAATATAGAACAGGTTAGTTGTTTGAGCACATGCACTTGGTGCCTACTTGAGATGCTCTCCCACTGCCTCTAGAGAGGAGCATGACTGCCAAACTGCCCTTGTGGATGTCTCAGGTTCTCTTCAATGCTGTACATTGGTATTTAGACACCCTGTACTTCTGTCTTTAGACAATTGAACTACACCTTGGACTCCACTCACTGTACCAGGGCTCAGTGCAGTTGCCAACACCACACGTCTAAGGCTCTTGCAAAGCTGGGATATCTGGGACATTAACACAAGGCAGAGATGAGAGATGAGACCTCTGGGAGACTGCAGTGGTCTCCTGGAACAGCAGCTGCAGCCACAGGGCTCCTGCAACGACCCCAGATCCTGATGCATAAGCAGATGAATTGAACCCTGGGTGTGCAGCCCTGACCAGGCAAGAGAGGTTGCCAGCATGAAGCCTCTTATAGCTGGGTGGTTGAAACGTTTGCTTTGGCTGTGGAAAACTCCTTTGACTGTTCTAAAATCCTGTTATTTTGCTACCAAGGAACACATCTTATCTAGTGAGCGTGGGTTCTCCCTTATAAAAACTATTACACTTTGTGTCATGTTTAAATATCCACTGGGACAGAGAAAGAAAGTTCAGCTCAGTCAAGAGCTGAGGAGTTCAAGCACATCCTGGGGCAGACCCTCTGCAACATGAGCCTCTACCTCCGGTAGACCCTCTGCCCTGCCTCAAAGGATGGACAAGCTGACATCAGCACGCAGCACCGCAGCAGCACTGCTGCATCTTAGCTGAGTGCCCTGATGATTTGAGGTATAGATAAGGTAATTTGGGTTTTGTTTTTGCAAATACCGTGCAAGCTTCTTCCTGTCTCTAGCCTCTCAGTCAAAACATTTCATTTTCTAAATGCTCGAATATTTTTTTTCAACACTTACTCTTTTTTTCTTTTCTTTCATTTGTTATTTTTTTCATTTTACACCAAAAAGATCTGTTGGTTTTGACCCAAGCTGATGTCATGATGTGTTCTGAGTTGTACAAAAATTGTAATCTGGGAAAAGAAGGGGTCAGAAAGAGGGCAGATGAAGCACTCTAAGAAAGCAAGTCCAAGACAACTTTTGGGCACGTAGCACTGCTCCCAGCCATCCAGATCTCAGCTCAGGGCCCATGGGAAATATATTACCCACACAGAGTAATATGGGCACGCATTATTTGAGGCCACAGTAAGACACCACCACAGTTACTAAAACTAAAGCAAAACTATGATACTTCTCACAGCATGTAATTTGCTTAGCAAACATTATAACCCATGGAAGAGTAATGAAAGGAAGCAGCATTTGACCATTGGCTTTCATGTTTTGCTTCTCCAGGGCCACAGCAGAGAAGGTAGTAGGACCAAAGTAATCATTCCATCATTCAAGGGGATTTTGTTTGTATCAGCAACTATGGTACACACGGAACACTGAGAATGCTCCTGTTTGAGCAGTGTGCTGGTTCCACTTGTTCCCGTCAATTTTCTCAAGCATGTCTGTCCCTCATTTCACTCTCCTGCCTTCCACCTCTGCCCCCATCATGGAGACATAAGCGCAGCTTTACTGCATCTAGCATGGTACACAATCAGAGCAGGGTGTTAATAACAAACAGGCACCATGGAATTAATGTTCCCCTTTGCAGATGTATCCCTGCAAAGTTGGCACGGCTGCTGCAGTCTGGAGGAGAGCTGACTAGCGAAGAAGCACATTTTTTTCTCTGCTAATAAGACCCCAAGCCACAATTGAGCAATGGAGCTATTATGTTCTTTAAGATGAAATTCTGACTCATGCAAAGGACTCTTAAAAAAATTTTTTTTTTTTTTTTTTTCTTCCTGAGCTCTGCCAAAAATCTCATGGTGACCTTCTTTATTCTTTCTTGCTCACGGTTAAGTGGAATGACAGCTCAAGGTCAAGAACAGAAAACAAAGTAATTTAAAGCTATGTAGAATAAAGTGGTAAGTTTCAAAAGACCAGAGATGAATGAAATGGAAGGGAATTTCCTTGTTAAATATGAAATCACGGCTGATCTCTGTCATCAGCATAGCAGAAAGGGGTCCAAAAAATTCTGAATTTTTCATCTTTTCCTTAGTAACCTTAACAGATAGGGAGATATAAGGCTGTACCAAAATTCTGGTTTCAACCAGTGCTAACCATCAGTGATGTATTGGATTTGGTCCTGAACTTTGAGTCTCAGCCTTTGAAATGTTCTCTAACTGCAGTGCACATCGTGATGGACTTGGGACTGGCCAGCTCAGGTCAGAATAGCAATCTGCCTAGCCCAGTCCCCTGTCTCCTGGAGTGATTGGTACTAGATACTCTTGAAGAAAGGGCAAAATGAGCATGTGAGTAGCTAATCAAAGACCATGATGACCGCAGAGATTTTTATTTTGTCAGGCAGTTAGCTGAAGATTTACAACAGATACATGGGAGCTCCCAGTCCTACCCATTTTTATGCTGTTTGCATAAAATTCAGGTGCACAGCTGGTCCCTCCACCAAACTCTGTGGCAACTAACTGCATGAGCCAGGAATGCACTCAAGCAACTGGAGTTGCTCAAGTAGGGAAGTGGTCACAGCACCAAGGGAAGTGGGCATTTCCCCACTAGGGCAGTGGTCACAGCACCAAGCCTCCCGGAGCTCGAGAAGCATTTGGACACCGCCGTCAGACACAGGGTCTGATTTCTGGGTGGTCCTGTGTGGAGCCGGGAGTTGGACCCGATGATCCTTTTGGGTCCCTTCCAACTCAGGACATTCTGTGACTCTGTGAACATCCCTGTCTGCTATAGTGCAGAGGAAGGCAGTGTGACTATAGCCAGCACAGGGTGTTTGCCAAAGGATCACCTGGAAAAATACACACCTATCACAACTCACACAGCCACAACTCACTAGCGATCAAAACAAAGAGACAGCAATGCACTGCAAAGCCATTTAATGAGATGTCAGTACAGTGGAGCAGCCCACATGTCATGTTCCCCAACAGCATCTCCTGGATATCCCATTTCTTGAAAGAAACTATAGTCATCGCAGCCTGATGCCAAGTTTGCCAAAGACATCCAGAATTAAGCCATTAGAATTTGGCTTCGGCTAACCAAGGAATTACATATATATCCTCACATCCCATCTTGATTTCAGATCATGCTGGGGCAAATGAACAATGCAAAGTAATGTGCTAGCTTTAACCTGGGCAAAATGGGGAGGAGAGCCTTCAAGAGCCAATTGCAGAGTCACAATGAGAAAATTGGAGGAAATCATACTAAAAAAGAGACTAAAATTGTGTGCAGCCCAACCATGAAACNGTGGTCTCCTCCACGGGCTGCAGCGTGGAAATCTGCTCCGCCGTGGTACACCATGGGCTGCAGGGGGACAGCCTGCTCCACCATGGTCCTCACCACAGGCCGCAGGGGAACTTCTGCTCCGGCGCCTGGAGCACCTCCTCCCCCTCCTTCTTCACTGACCTTGGTGTCTGCAGGGCTGTTCCTCACTCCTCTCACTCCCAGCTGCTGTTGCGCAGCAGTTTTTTCCCCTTCTTAAATATGCTCTCACAGAGGCGCAAACAACATCGCTCATTGGTTCAGGTCTGGCCAGCGGTGCGTCCCTTTTGGAGCCGGCTGGAGCTGGCTCTTATCTGACATAGGGCAGCTTCTGGAATCTTCTCACAGAAGCCACCCCGTGGCCCCCCTGCTACCAAACCTTTACCACTTAAACCCAATACACTACTGCATTGAACACACCAGCACAATGAGAGGAGGTGGTCCAATCTGCTACTAATGGAAAATATTCTGAGTGTGGCTGTTAGGTAATGGTTGTGTCCACAATGTCATGTCTGGGTCTGTGCTCTGGCACACACTGTCTGAGAGACTCCTGAAAACACAACAAAGCATGGAAGAAGTGTAACAGGTAGTTAAACAGCTCCTATACATCAGGATTAACCCCTTTTCATATAGAAAATACTACTGGAGTTTGCCCTTTGTTTTCAGGAGAGTCCTAAGCTATGTGTAAACAGAAAAGGATTTCATCTATAAGGGAAGAGTCACAATATTGGCATGTAGAAGATCTGTCATTATGAAATGAACACATAGATGCAAACAGTGATATGCTTGGAATGAACCATTAATGAATGAACAACTGACAGAAGCCAACAACAAGGCAACCCCATGCAACAAGCACAGCTTTCAGGTGCGGAAGAAAAACCTACAGTCTCATGAGATCCTCACACTTGCTTGGTAGAAAGGTGGGCAGACCAGGTCATGTTTAATGCTTGGTTACATTAAATTCATTCATTATTTGCTCTTGGAAGGATCAAGAAGGAGTTAAGCTCTGGAAACTGAATGCTGATTTTGAGAGGGATAAAGTACTAGACAAAAAGTGTCAATGCTCTGCATCAGTTTGATAAGGCACTGCCAAACAGGAGCTAGAGCAGTCGTCTTCTCTTGGAGCCCACAAGGCATCACGCAGCCAGGAACAAAATGAAGTTAGGGCAGCCACAGATTGACAGAAAGGTATACCAGGGAGGAAGTGCTCTTGTCCTGGCAATACTGGAACATCACAACATAATACCCCAAAAAATTAAGTAATGTCATGTAGGGCTTGGTGAAATAGAGAACTCTCATATGGGAGAGACAGAAAAAATTCAGGTAGGTGAGTAAAAGCCTGAGGACACCATCCAGAAGAATGAAGTCAGTAACAGAGTGGAAATGAGGTCTAACCCAGTGGAGGTGGTTTAACAGGGATGAGAAGACTAGTCTGAAGCTCAGCCCGCTTGAAATCATGCAGTGCTGGACAGCCCATAGGAGACTGCACAGTAAGATGGCAGCCTTTTGACAGAACATGTATCTGTGCTCTCTGGAGCCACAAAAGACATGGCTGATAAACAAGAATGATGAAAAGGGCACCACGGCTCCTACACAAGATTTTTGAGCTGGAATGGGACCAATTTATGGAAAGATTTGTATTAAAGGCATATATAGGATGGGACTGAAATATATGAAGGAACCTGTTCTGGTTTATGATCCTAAGGAATGACATGAACAAAAAGGTTCAGCACCTTTTTGAAGTGGATCCAAATTTTAGTGGTGTTGATGGGATAGTCTTCTTAGAACACTGTATCAGACTTTTCTTCCAAAACTTCAGCTGTAGGAAGTCCCTAGTTGCTGTTTATCCATGCAGGGAACCTGCTGTTAATAGCTAGGTTTCCAGTGGGTGAGACTTAAGAAGTGTATCAGAATTATATAGCACCAATAAAATTCTTACATGCAGCAAATGGCTACTTCGCAGCTTTTAACATCTTCCACAGTCTACCCAAAGTTCTCTTACTTTCCTAGTGTTTATTTTTTCAATCACCATTTTGAGGTTGCCAGAAAGGAAGAAAAAGTTAAGAAAAGACGGAGAAAGAGAAAAGAAGGAGAAGGAATATTAATAGTATGAAAACTACTAAAAATATTAGCAGGTGTTTACAATCAATCAGGGCCTAAACCTCCCAAGTTGCTTCTGCAAATTGCTTGATTTTCTTTATAGGGCAATTTTGTGGGGTGCAGAGCTTCGAAGTGAGGGAGTTGACTGGGATGGTTTTGGCTTAGGGGCTTTTTTGAAATAGTTCCTTTTGGTAGGACTGGATATTTTCGCTGTCTGCAAGCAGTGTATTTGACCATGTTCTGTGCTCAGTGGGAAGATTTACTTCCGTTGAGAAATAAAAACCCATTTCCCTATGATAAAGCCTCTCTGATTTCAAGAGGAACAATAATGACTTACAAATCTGCTCCCAAAAAACTAAAGCCAATTCTTTACCAACCAGAAGAGTACATGGGATTTCAGAACTGCATATGGATTGAGGAGATAGTCACAGAACTCTTGCAAATCTTGCTGCACCAGTTTTAAAAGCTATGTCATCTAGTTGTGAATTATACTCTTCCAGTGAAGGTTATTGTTGCAAACTACCATGCCTGACAGCTTGAACTAAGTCAACTAACTTCGCATCAAAGCAGATTTAAGAGTGTTCAGCTGGTCTGCTCCCTATCTGGCAGGTTGTCAAACCCTTCTGGCTACATCTACGTGAGCATGTCCTTCATGCGTCAGTGTGTCATAATGCCTAAGGTTTGGACATCTCAGCTCAGGGTGGGATGCAGAGCCCTGATTTAGGCACTTGTAATCTCTAGGAAGTGCCTGGGCAGAGCAATTCTGGATTAGATACTCAAACAACAACATGCTGGGTGCCGAGTGGCGGGAGCTGTTTGGAAATTCCAACATTTTGACCTTTTTTTTTTTTTTCCTCTAATCTGAGAAAGGAAATACAAAACATCTACTGAAAATTTCAGAAAAATACTCTGAGAACAGCTTTAACTCCTGAATGTCAAGGTGAAAAAAAGTGAAAATTTTTGAACAAGGTAAAAATAGTATTTTTGGTTTGTTGAAACCAAAATCTATTGCTTCAAAATACCTAATCGAAGAAACCTCTTTGCTTCCAATTAAGATTTTGGCTGAAAATATCATCAGCTCACAGAAAACAGTTCAAAAATTCCTTTCAATTTTCTCCAGAAAATACGCTTATGAGAAACACCAAAGTTGCCCTTTTCTAAAGAGCACTGATATTTTGACGAAAATATACTTTACATTGGGACCATTTTTCCTTAGATAAATAGCCCATTCCGCTGACTGACGACAGGTTGTTCTGAATATGTTACTCACGCCTTTTGCACCAGATCTGATGCAATTTCTGCTGAGCAGTTATGGCAATTTCTTATTACCTAAACAGCTTTATGTAGTTCAGTGCTAAATATGGTGGCAAGAATAAACAAGGAGCTGTGACTACTCTGAATCTTTCTCCTTGTGCTTCTCCTTTGTAAGCCATATACAGCTCAAGGCGATCATTAATGCAACGTGTTGGTATACTTACAATCAAGCAGTATTGTTATTTGCATTACTGCTGCACTTTACAGCAGTAAGAATAAGAGCAGCAACTGTGGCAAGAGTTTCCAAATTCCAGGTGAGGTATACCAGGAGTGTCTGCATGTCTGGGAATCACATTTTACCAGAGGGAAACAAGTGACTGAAACACTCTGTAAGTATCCTGCTTGTCCAGCTCTGAGACAACCACAGGGACAAATGATAGATGAGGAGTGCAGCCACCCAAAATTGCCTGCCATTCTGGGGTATGGAGTGGTACGAGACAAAGAGAGAGAGGGAGGAAAAAGCAGATCATCTGCAGAAAAAAAGGAGAAGAGAGGACATGGGTAGAAATCCACCTTTTTCCATCAGTTCTTAAAACTATGAAATACTGTTGGTGGGACTTGGCCTCCTCAGTTGCTTTACACTACGTCTCTATCCCAGTTTCATCTTGGTCCCTCCAGTTTGCACTGGTAGCAGTATATTAACATCTAAAACAAGGTAACTGCCTTTTTTTTTTTTTTTTTTTTTATTACTTCATAAAAGGATGCCTTTAATATGGCGCTGCCATGAAGTCACTACACTCAGCATCAGCTACGTGCCTGCTGACCCAACCTTGGAAGTGTTCAAAGACAGGCTGGATGGGGCTTTGGGCAGCCTGGACTGGTTGGTGGCCTCCCTTCCCATGGCAGGGGGTTGGAACTAGATGATCTTTAAGGTCCCTTCCAATCCAAACCATTCTATGACTCTTTGATTCCCAAAACACACATGTGTTGGGGTGAATTAAATGGCTGCCCATCATGGGCCATGTACAGTCCATGCTTTGCTTCAGAGCAGGGAAAAGAAGCCATGCAGCTGGAAAAAAAAGGAAGAGAGAGGGCATGAATGAGGTAATCAAGACTCTTCAGACTTTGTGCCAATCACTTGTAGCACTTCACTCTCTCTGCTGGCAATGCAGTCACTGTATTGCCTGCCATCCTTGGGGTTACAGTACCCCAAGGCACCTGAGTTAAATCCAAGGACATGCTGACTTACAGTGATTTTCCAAAACGGTTGACATGGCATCACTGGTTAGTCAGGGCTACTGAGCCCTCCATTAAATGCAACAGGAGCCTCTACATTACCCTAATACAGGAGTTATCTGTGAATTATGAGAAAATATAACGAGGCACAAGATCCTTCAAGCTGGGACCTGATGTAGATAAGTAACATAAGCTCGTGCTTCTTTGAACACCAGCCACCCTCCAGTACTGTGTCAATGAACTGCAGAAAAACTGCTTAGTCCTTCTGGGGTTCCTAGGAGAGTAGATGGAAGGTTTTGAATTAAAGGTAGAGCTCAGAGACACTCCTTAAGCTCAGTACTGTCCACACAGAGAAGACAGATCTGATACTAAAGAGCTTATGATTCTGTTCAGTGACACCATTTGAACTTAGTTGGTTAAACATCACACTTTTCCTTTCCTGATTTTTTTTTTTTTTTTCCTTCAAAATCCCCCTGGTGCTTATACTGGGAACTTCCTACGAATTGAGATTATACCGCACTGCAAGGGTAAGGTTTTTGGATGCTGCTAGCTCTTTGCCCCAGGGCTGAAAGCATCCACAACTTTCTCCCAAAGCACAATCATCAGAATGGACTGGGTTACTATCCTGCCCAAATCTTTCACATGAACAAGACTTCCAATCTAAATTAAGGTTCTGATCTTGCAAATACTCCTACAGTGAAGGACTCCAGGGCTTATGTTGAAGTCTGCGCACGGTAGTGCACTCACATGGACAGTGTGGGTCACAGAAGGGACTCAGACCTGCATTCAGCTACTAGAGCAGGCTTTCTGGCCCACTT